>JAVXUP010003036.1:0-90945 GCA_033070095.1 Escallonia herrerae | reverse complement strand
TTGGTCTTTTTGTCAGAACCGTTAAGTATTTTGGTATTCCGTTTGTCAATGAACATAAGTGTTACATTTTGAAACTTTGTGTCCTCGCGTGTAATTACCCCCAAACGTCAGGGACATAGGTGTAATTAGCCCAATAGCGTTTGAAAATGTTTTGAGATTTTTTTGGTGCCAGAAATTTTTAGGGGTATTTTGGTAATTTTATCGATAAAAGGTATTTTGAGGTAAATTTGCATGCAGTAAGGTTATTTTAGTAGGTTTACTTATGGGAAGACCATTTTGGTTATTTAAGTCCGAGAGGGGCATATTGGTAATTTTACACCCTAGGGGCATTGTGGTAATTTTACATACCCGGTGAGGGAGGTTTATTTTGGGAGCATGTGTGAGTTCGTATTAAGTTATAATATTTTGCTGTAGGCTGTATTCTAATGGTTCGATTATTCCGTTTAGGTTAAAGCTAAAGACTTCCGGTTAGGATAATTTAGCTGCGGATCCAGGTAAGGGATTCTATCTGAACCCTGGGTAAGGACTTTCGTCCGAACCCTTATTCTGATAACTCGTACTCGTAAGTACTCATTTGATATATTTATGGCTAATGCCGAACTCTGAATTATCAGCATGTTCTTGCCCAGAAAACCCTAATGTTGAACCTGAATCGATTATTTGAAAATCTTGTGATGCTCGCTGTTATTGCATGTCGAGCAAATTTGATAATTGTCTGTATCCGTTCTTCTGAATTGTTGTGCTTAAATTCGATAATTATTCGTAATTATTTTTGTTGTTATTTGTGTTTTTTCTTCTAAAAATTCTGATTTCTTCTGAAAATTTCGAATGCTGACTTATGTCAGTATGATTATTGTTATTGGAATCCGAATTGATTTCGGTGATTGAGCTTATGTTAATGCTCATTGATATTGTTAATTTTTCTGTGTTGACCTGGGTTATCTGTTCTGTTCTGAGGCGGGCGTTATAAGGCTGGTTTGAATCCTGCATAAATGCAGGCTAGTACCCAAGTGGACTAGTAATTATTCTGGTACATCATGCATGTGTACATTCTGTTAGCTTGCGGAATGGCATTGCAATCGCCCAGGATCAACGTTGATTTTTTATTTTCTCTGTTCGTATATTGCCGTAATTACTACGGTAATGACTGGAAAGTATTCTTTGAAATAATTTGTGCTTGGGTTGAAATCCCTTGAAAAATTCAGTGTATTTAAAAAAAACTATCTCAGATGATCTGTGTACGTTTGAAATTCCTTGAGAAAACTCTGTTGTATTTTGGAAATGATGACGTTGGAAAAAGGATCTTTTATAGATTGTTTTGGAATCCATCGTGATGGTGTTTGTCTATTTTGGTATTTATTTCTGATGAATTTCGATCATTTTGAAAATCATTGAGTTGTTCAGTTCGTTGAAGTGTTCTGAAAATCTTCGCTAGTTGAATTCTTTGGAATCGTTTTGTATCTTGCTGGTAGTCCTTGTACGACCTTACTGAGCTCTCAAAAGCTCACTCTTCGTTTGATTCCTTTCTGCAGGTTTTGATCATTGGTAGATTACTTGGGAATGGGTTTAGAGTCTAAGTGAGATTCCGATGAGCCCATCACCACTGTATAGTAAGGCCCCTGCGCTGGTCAGTACTGTTAATTTGTTCTTAGGAAATTCAAATTGCGAAGAACCTAAGATGTAATAGTTTAAGCTAAGCAGTTGTGATCTAGTGTTTTTTGAGAAATCTGAGTTGATGCTGAATTAGATGATTTGGAATTTGTGTTAATGAGCAGGCCTGGCAGGTTCAATGTGATCTGGTAGGTTAACGACCCGGGAGCTCGGGGCAACGAGCTCCGGATTTTTGGGGGCGTTACACCTAAGGTCTTTTGACGTCATAGTCATCAATCTAAGCATCAAACCAAGATTAATTACATAATAGTAAAGATCAATTATAACCGATAGTAACTTAGCCGATACATTCTTTGTTGCTCTTTGACATTGGACTTGATGAAGCATCTATAGCATGTCCACTATAACTTTAATCTTCTTTGGCTTTAATCCATCTATCCAACTTCTCAAATGTGTCTTCATGAGTGTGCATGTATATACCTACTAAGAATACACTCAAAGCACACATTAGAACATATCAATGTGTAGTTATCATCAAAACAAGATGTAAGCCTAGGTTATCCAACCCTAAGGCTAGCAATCTCCCCCTTTTTTATGATGACAAACATTGATTCTATATAAAATATGATTTATCATATGATAGACAATTAAGCACAACAATCTTACATAGAACATTCAATCATTTCTTGTATACTCAAGATATGTCAATTTATCTCATATAGTAATTAAGCTTGTAGCTAGCTTTCCTAGTTAAAACAAGATATGCTCTCCCTCTAATGTTCTCTCAAAACACACAATCACATAGCATATAGAATCAAGATTATTTCTCCCCCTTTGTCATCAACAAAGAGACAAGGGTATGTGTGTGTGAAGAGATAGTTATAAGCAAGATAATGGCGTGAAGTGCATATAACTCATGAACTCATACGGATGACACCAAGAGTCCCTTCATAATCCAAAGAAAGATATGCAATGTAGCTCAATAATCTCATCTACTTCATGCATTTTTCAAGAGTAATAAGATAGTATGTGATTCAAGCATGTGAGCTTCCCTATCAAGTTACCATATGCATATTCCATCCTAATGTATGCTCCCTCTCAATCAATGCCAACAATATCCAACAAACACAACTAAATGTCTAACCGAGGCATGCTCTTCTTTTGTCATTACCAAAAGGTGCGTGTGTGTAGGAATGGCAATGTGAAGCATTAAGATGTCATAATTTCAACATGAAATTTCCACAAAGAAAATGGTGGTCATCAACAATCAATATTTCCAATATAAGTGCAAGAGGACCATACATCGTCATCTAAATCCTATAGGTATCCAAGATTATAACATAGAGAAGTAAAGAATCAAGGCCTCACAATTTAGACCATCGTTCGCATGAATTCTCAAGAAGCAAGTTATTTTATAGATTTGACAATTTAAGCATAATTGATAACATATAAGTTTAGAACATAGCACAATGTTGAGAAAATCATTAAGTTTTACCCTTCGGTGAATTACCAAGGAATTGAGCTCATGAGGGATCATTTTGTAGTTCGTTTTCTTTGACAAGCTTTGAGGCTCTCCTTATTTGAAGTAGTATGTCCAATCTTAGAATGCTTACTCCCCCTAAAGATTTAACTTGTTGCTCCTCCTTCTCAAAATTTTCTTGCAGCCTTCTCCTTGTTGCTATTTGCCTTTGCTTTGAATAATCTACAATCACAATTTAGGTCTAACTTTTGGTACCCACATTTTCTTGGGTCCATAAGTGTTAGTCTTAGCAATGTTAAGAAACTCTTTAACACCCACATTTTCTTTACACCTCCAATATAAACAATTCTACAAGGACAATAACTAGTCGTATGCCTTTTCTTGTTGCACCAACCACAAAGTGTAAAAGGTGTGCAATAGTTCTTAGGATTTCTTTTATGAATATTTAATCTAGCTTGTTGTTTAAAAACTTTAGGAGACAAGGTGAAAGGATCTAATCCAACACCGCCTTTGTTAAGACCAACTTTTTGGTGTCTAAGCATGACATCTAAGTTATTTTTACCATCAACAAATTTTTCAAGGCATTTTTTCAAATCACAAATCTCAAGCCTTAAAATTTCATTTTGTTTTTCTAGAATCAAAGTATCACAAGAGATTTGTTTCGTGCTAGTAATGCTCGCAATCAAATCATTACTCACATGTTCTACATATAAATGACTAGATATGCATTCATTCTTGGCATGCAACTCATTATTTTCACTATTTAAGTCATCTAACTATTTTGAAATCGGATGCATTTGTTTATTTAAAGCACCATTTTTCTTAACTAAGTTCATGAATTCTTCATATAAAAGAGCATAAGCATCACAAATATCATCATTGGAGCAATTGATATTACTATCACTATATGAAGAGTTTACCTCATCATCTTTTTGAGCCATGAAACATAGATTTGTATCTCTTCATCGAAATGACCACCTTCATCTCCACTTCAGTCATTATCACTACAAATGATGGCTTCGATTGATGTCTCTATGGAGTGCTTATTTCTTGTCTCATTCTTCTTCTTATTCTCCCTTGAGGTGCTCTCCATACTTGACCCGTTCTTGCTCTAGTTCAAGTTTCTATCTTTCTTCATTTTGAGATACTCATTAAATTCCTTTGCAAGTATCTCCATCTCCTTGTTATTCAAGTTTTCTTCTTCTTCACTAGAAAATTGATCTATCATTGATGAAGCTTTAAGAGCAATGCACTTCTTCTTCTTCTTTGGACCTTTTTGCCCGGATGATTCGAGTTGTATTTCATAAGTCATCAAGGAGTAAATTAATTCATCCAACAAGAAGGTATTGATATCCTTTGATTCTTGAAGTACGGTGATTTTTGCATTCCATTCTCTAGGTAATGTCCTAATCACCTTTGTTAGCCCTATGGTTGGATAACCTAGGCTTACATCTTGTTTTGATGATAACTACACATTGATTATGTTCTAATGTGTGCTTTGAGTGTATTCTTAGTAGGCATATACATGCACACTCATGAAGATATATTTGAGAAGTTGGATAGATGGATTGAAGCCAAAGAATCTTAAAGTTATAGTTGACATATTATGGAAGCTTCATCAAGCTCTATGTCAAAGAGTAAGAAAGAATGCAAAGGCTAAGTTACTACGATTATGATTGATCTTAACTATTATATAACTAGTCTTGGTTTGATGGTTGGATTGATGACTATGACCTAAAAACACCTTAGGACACCTTGTGCATTGCATGTGAGTTCATAACCTTTCACACAAGTGTGGTTCTTGAATATGAATGAACTTTGGAGCTCACTCAGATTTTATCAAAAATGTTTTTGGTGATAATCTTTTCATATCTTGATAAAACTTTTCATTAGATTTTCAACGCAAAAAATGGCACCTCAATCCAATTTTTCTAGAGAAAGTTATGCCCAAAATAGGGAAAGGGGGTTCCGTGAGGTAGCCGATAGGCAGTATGGTAATACAGTCGACTGTATTTGAATCCAGTCGACTGGATTGGTCAAAATTCAACTCCAACGGCTATTTTTGAGGACAAAACTCCAACGGCTATTTTAGGGGGAACCCATTCGACTACATTGGAAATACAGTCGACTGCAATGGCAGTTTTGCTCATATTTTGCCCATAACGGCTATATTTCATATCTTTTCTATATAAATGATTTGGGGCTTCATCATACACCATGGAAACCACATTCTAAGCCTCCATTCATTAGAGAAACATCAAGGCTCATAGATTAAACTTTTCTCTCTTCATCTTCATGATTTTACATCATTAAAGAGAGCATCTTTGTGAGAAATTCTTTGATTGAGAGTGAGCATACTTCAAGTCATCAATTCTCTCATCTCTCGATTGTACTAGAGCTTGATTTGTTCTCATTTCCTTTCAAGAGGGTTTCTTTGTACACAATTAATCTTTATAAAAGGATTATGATCAAGGATTGGGTTTATCAAGTCTTGGGTGAGCTTTATGGATTCAAGGCTTGTGCTTGGTGTGGGGATATCACCAAGTGTTGTAAGGGTTTTGATCTTGACCCGGAAGAAGATTTTTGCTAGTGGATTCTAGTGCTCTTGCAAGGGACTTTCTTGAAGAGGTGGATGTAGGCTTGATGGTAGTTCAAGCCGAACCATTTAAATCTCCTTGTCAAGTATCTCAAACTCAATCTCTTTACTTATTGCTCTTTAATTGTTTGAGATTGGTTAGTTAGCATCTTCATTGAATTATTACTTGGTTTGATTGAGATTTATGATTGTGCTTAGTTTAAATTCTCCATTAATTTTCAAAAACCCTATTCACCCCCTCTAGGGTTATTTTATTGGTTTCAACCTTTCTCATAAGATCACCTTTAGAGAAATCTGTTCCTAATTGTTTCAAAGTATTAACAATTTTAGTGAAACGAAAATTCATTTTCATAATGGATTCATCAAAATATATATGAAATAATTCATATTCTTAATGCCATAAATTCATCTTTGAATCTCTTAGGAGGAAAGTCCCTTTATGAGTGACTTAAAGTGTATCCCACATACTCTTAGCCGAATCACACATAATAACTCGATTGAGTTCATTTGTGTTTAGAGCACAAACAAGACAATTCTTAGCTCTAGAATTCATGCAAAGCATATTCCTATCATAGTCATTAAATTCGGATTTCTCCTTTGGCACAAGCTTATTCCTAATCCACTTGGTTGGAACATAAGGGCCATCTTCAACGATTCCCCATATTTCATAATCTAAAGATTCTAAAAATACTCTCATTTTAATTTTCCATATACTATATGAAGACCTATCAAAAGGTGGAGGTCTAGTTATAGAACTCCCCTCAAGACTAGAAAACCCCATGATCTTTTAACTCTCTAGGTGTTAACCAAAAAATCAAGAGCCGAGGCTCTAATACCACTTGAAACCAATAAAACAACCCTAAGGGGGGTGAATAGGGTTTTTTAAAATTAATGGGGAACTTAAAAAAAACACAATCATGAAACTTAATCAAGCCAAGCAATATTTCAATGAAGATGCTAACTACACAATCTGAAGCAATTATAGAGCAATAAGTAAAGAGATTGAGTTTGAGATACTTGACAAGGAGATTTAAATGGTTCGGCTTGAACCACCCTCAAGCCTACATCCACCTCTTCAAGGAAGTCCCCCACTAGCAACAATCTTCTTCTGGCTCAAGATCAAAACCTTTACAACACTTGATGATATCCCACACCAAGCACAAGCCTTGAATCCACAAAGCTCACCCAAGACTTGACAAACCCAAGCCTTAATCACAATCCTTTTACAAAGATCAATTGTGTACAAAGAAACCCTCTTGAAAGGAAATGAGTACAATTGAAGCTCTAGTACAATAGAGAGATGAGAGAATTGATGACTTGAAGTATGTTCACTCTCAATCAAAGAATTTCTCACAAAGATGCTCTCTTTAATGATGTAAAATCATGAAGATGAAGAGAGAAAAGTTTAATCTATGAGCCTTGATATTTCTCTAATGAATGGAGGCTTAGAATGTGGTTTTCATGGTGTATGATGAAGCCCCAAATCGTTTATATAGAGAGCATATGAAATATAACCGTTATAGGCATAAAATGGGCAAAACTGCCATTGCAGTGGACTGTATTCCCAATGCAGTCGACTGGGTTCTCCCTAAAATAGCCATTGGAGTTTTGTCCTCAGAAATAGCCGTTGGAGCTGAATTTTGACCAATGCAGTCGACTGCATTCCAATGCAGTCGACTGCATTCCAATGCAGTCGATTGGATTCAAATACAGTCGACTGTATTACCCTACTGTCTTGTCGACTGAATTCAAATACAGTCGACTGTATTACCCTACTGCCTTTTGGCTGCCTCACAGAACCCCTTTTCCTATTTTGGGCATAACTTTCTTTAGAAAAATCGGTTGAGGTGCCATTTTTTGCATTGGAAAGCTAATGAAAAGTTTTATCAAAATATGAAAAGATTAGCCAAAAATATTTTTGAGAAAATCAGAGTGAGCTCCAAAGTTCACTCATTTTCAAGAACCACACTTGTGTGAAAGGTTATGAACTCACATGCAATGCACAAGGTGTCCTAAGGTCTTTTTAGGTCATAGTCATCAATCCAAGCATCAAACCAAGACTATTTACATAATAGTAAAGATCAATTCTAATCGATAGTAACTTAGCCGATGCATTCTTTGTTGCTCTTCGATATTGGACTTGATGAAGCTTCTATAGCATGTCCACTATATCTTTAAGCTTCTTTGGCTTTAATTCATCTATCCAACTTCTCAAATGTGACTTCATGAGTGTGCATGTATATACCTACTAAGAATACACTCAAAGCACACATTAGAACATATCAATGTGTAGTTATCATCGAAACAAGATGTAAACCTAGGTTATCCAACCTTAGGGCTAACAAAATCTTTGCGAGAGATACGGAGTCGGGGCTAACAGAATTCCAAATATTCTGAGTAATGGGTCATTCGGGTAAACAGTGGTCAATAGTTTCCTGTTTCTCACAGCCGTGATGGCAATCTTTATCAGGGAGTGAGCTTAGCTTGTTTTTGACTGAGAGAGCATAATGATTGTGTTAGCCCTATGGTTGGATAACCTAGGCTTACATCTTGTTTTGATGATAACTACACATTGATTATGTTCTAATGTGTGTTTTGAGTGGATTCTTAGTAAATATATACATGACACTCATGAAGACACATTTGAGAAGTTGGATAGATGGATTGAAGCCAAAGAAGCTTAAAGTTATAGTGGACATACTATGGAAGCTTCATCAAGTCCAATGTCGAAGAGCAACAAAGGACGCATCGGCTAAGTTACTATCGATTATAATTGATCTTTACTATTATGTAACTAGTCTTGGTTTGATGCTTGGATTGATGACTATGACCTAAAAAGACCTTAGGACACCTTGTGCATTGCATGCGAGTTCATAACCTTTCACACAAGTGTGGTTCTCGAAAATGAGTGAACTTTGGAGCTCACTCAGATTTTCTTAAAAACTATTTTGGTGCTAATCTTTTCATATTTTGATAAAACTTTTCATTAGCTTTTCAACGCAAAAAACGGCACCTCAATCCGATTTTTCTAGAGAAAGTTATGCCCAAAATAGGAAAGGGGGTTCCGTGAGGCAGCTGATTGGCAGTAGGGTATTACAGTCGACTGTATTTGAATCCAGTCGACTGCATTGGTCAAAATTCAGTTCCAACGGCTATTTTCGAGGACAAAACTCCAACGGCTATTTTTGAGGGATTACAGTCGACTGCATTGGGAATACAGTCGACTGCAATGGCAGTTTTGCCCATATTTTGCCTCTAACGGCTATATTTCATTTGCTCTCTATATAAATGATTTGGGGCTTCATCATACACTATGGAAACCACATTCTAAGCCTCCATTCATTAGAGAAACATCAAGGCTCATAGATTAAACTTTTCTCTCTTCATCTTCATGATTTTACATCATTAAAGAGAGCATCTTTGTGAGCAATTCTTTGATTGAGAGTGAGCATTCTTCAAGTCATCAATTCTCTCATCTCTCTATTGTACTAGAGCTTCATTTGTACTCATTTCCTTTCAAGAGGGTTTCTTTGTACACATTTGATCTTTGTAAAAGGATTGTGATCAAGGCTTGGGTTTGTCAAGTCTTGGGTGAGCTTTGTGGATTCAAGGCTTGTGCTTGGTGTGGGGATATCACCAAGTGTTGTAAGGGTTTTGATCTTGACCCGGAAGAAGATTGTTGCTAGTGGATTCTAGTGCTCTTGCAAGGGACTTCCTTGAAGAGGTGGATGTAGGCTTGAGGGTAATTCAAGCCGAACCATTTAAATCTCCTTGTCAAGTATCTCTAACTCAATCTCTTTACTTATTGCTCTACAATTGCTTGAGATTGTGTAGTTAGCATCTTCATTGAAGTATTACTTGGTTTGATTGAGTTTCATGATTGTCTCTTAGTTTAAATTCCTCATTATATTTCAAAAACCCTATTCACCCCCCCTCTAGGATTGTTTTATTGGTTTCAAGTGGTATCAGAGCCTCGGCTCTTGATTTTTTGGTTAACACCTAGAGAGTTAAAAGATCATGGGGTTTCCTAGTCTTGAGGGGAGTTCTACTACTAGACCTCCACTTTTTGATGGGTCTTCATATAGTATATGGAAAATTAAGATGCGAGTATTTTTAGAATCTTTAGATTATGAAATGTGGGGAATTGTTGAAGATGGCCCTTATGTTCCAACCAAGAGGATTAGGAATAAGCTTGTGCCAAAGGAGAAATCCGAATTTAATGACTATGATAGAAATATGCTTTGCATGAATTCTAGAGCTAAGAATTGTCTTGTTTGTGCTCTAAACACAAATGAACTCAATCGAGTTATTATGTGTGATTCGGCTAAGAGTATGTGGGATACACTTCAAGTCACTCATGAAGGGACTTCTCTTCTAAGAGATTCAAAGATGAATTTATGGCATAGAGAATATGAATTGTTTCAAATGTTTTCTGATGAATCTATTATGGAAATGAATTTTCGTTTCACTAAAATTGTTAATACTTTGAAGCAATTAGGAAAAGATTTCTCTAACGGTGATCTTGTGAGAAAGGTAATTAGGTCATTACCTAGAGAATGTGATACAAAAATCACCGCACTTCAAGAATCAAAGGATCTCAATACTTTTCCGTTGGATGAATTAATTTGCTCCTTGATGACCTATGAAATGCAACTCGAATCATCCGGGCAAAAAGTTCCAAAGAAGAAGAAGAAGTGCATTGCTCTTAAAGCTCCATCAACAACGGATCAATCTTCATGTGCGGAGGAGAAAGACTTGAATAACAAAGAGATTGATATACTTGCAAAGGAATTTAATGAGTATCTCAAAATGAAGAAAGATGGAAACTTGCACAAGAGCAAGAACGAGTCAAGTATGGAGAGTACCTCAAGGGAGAATAAGAAGAAGAACGAGGCAAGAAAGAAGCACTCCATAAAGACATCAATTAAAGCCATTATTTGCAGCGATAATGACTCAAGTGGAGATGAAAGTGGTGATTTCGACGATAGAGATTTAAATCTATGCTTCATGGCTCAAAAAGAAGATGAGGTAAATTCTTCATATAGTGATAGTGATAACAATTTTTCCAATGATGATATTTATGATGCTTACGCTCTTTTATATGAAGAATCCATGAAATTAGCCAAGAAAAATTGTGCTTTGAAAAAACAAGTGCGTGCAATTTCAAAAGAGCTAGATGACTTAAAAAGTGAAAATAATGAGTTGCATGCCAAGAATGAATGCATATCTAGCCATTTATATGTAGAGCATGTGAATAATGATTTGGTTGAATTGATTGTGAGCATTCCTAGCACAAAACAAATCTCTTGTAATACTTCGATTTTAGAAAAACAAAATGAAATTTTAAAGCTTGAGATTTGTGATTTGAAAAGATGTCTTGAAAAATTTGTTGATGGTAAAAACAACTTGGATGTCATGCTTGGACACCAAAAGGTTGGTCTTAACAAAGGCGGTGTTGGATTAGATCCCTTCACCTTGTCTCCTAAAGTTTTTAAACAACAAGCTAGATTAAATGTTCATACAAGACAACCAAAGAACTATTGCACACCATTTACACATTGTGGTTGGTGCAACAAGAAAAGACATACAACTAATTATTGTCCTTATAAAATTGTCTATGTTAGAGGTAGAAAGAAAATGTGGGTTGTTAAAGAGTTTATTAATGTTGCTAAAACTAACACTTATGGACCCAAGAAAATGTGGGTACCAAAAGTTAGACCTAAATTATGATTGTAGGTTGTTCAAAGCAAAGGCAAATAGCAACAAGGAGAAGGCTCCAAGAAAATTTTGAGAAGGAGGAGCAACAAGCTAAATCTTAAGGGGGAGTAAGCATTCCGAGATTGGACATGCTACTTCAAATGAGGAGAGCCTCAAAGCTTGTCAAGAAAATAGACTTCAAGAATGATCACTCATGAGCTCAATTCCTTGGTAATTCACCAAGAGGGTAAAACTTAATGATCTTCTCAACATTGTGCTATACACTAAACTGTTATGTCATGAAGCATGCTTAAATTATCATACTTATTTCTCATGATATAAATAGCTTGCTTGTTGAGAATTAATGTGAACCTTGCTGATGAATGGTCCTCTTGCACTTATATTGGAAATATTGATTGTTGATGACCATTATTCGCTTTGTGAAAATTCCATGTTGAAATTATGTCATCTTAATGCTTCACAATGCCATTCATACACACACCCCTTTTGGTAATGCCGAAAAGGGAATCTGACTCGGTTAGACATTCAGTTGTGTTTGTTGGATATTATTGGCGTGCATTGATTGAGGGGGAGCATACATTAGGATGGTGTATGCAAACTTGATAGAGGGAGCTTACATGCTTGAATCACATTCTATCTTATTACTCTTGAAAAATGCATGTAGTAGAAGAGATTATTAAGCTCCATTATATATCTTTCTTTGAATCATGAAGGAACTCTTGATGTCATCCTATAAGTTCATGAGTTATATGCACTTCACGCTATTATCTTGCTTATAATTATCTCTTCACACATGCATACCCTTGTCTCTTTGTTGATGACAAAGGGGGAGAAATAATCTTGATTCTATGTGCTATGTGATTGTGTGTTTTTAAGAGAACATTAGAGGAAGAGCATATCTTGTTTTAGCTAGGGAAGCTAGCTACGAGCTTAATTGCTATGTGAGTATACAAGAAATGATTGAATGTTCTATGTGAGATTTTTGTGCTTAATTGACTATCATATGATACATTTTACCCTATATAGAATCAATGTTTGTCATCATAAAAAAGGGGGAGATTGTTAGCCCTATGGTTGGATAACCTAGGCTTACATCTTGTTTTGATGATAACTACACATTGATTATGTTCTAATGTGTGTTTTGAGTGGATTCTTAGTAAATATATACATGACACTCATGAAGACACATTTGAGAAGTTGGATAGATGGATTGAAGCCAAAGAAGCTTAAAGTTATAGTGGACATACTATGGAAGCTTCATCAAGTCCAATGTCGAAGAGCAACAAAGGACGCATCGGCTAAGTTACTATCGATTATAATTGATCTTTACTATTATGTAACTAGTCTTGGTTTGATGCTTGGATTGATGACTATGACCTAAAAAGATCTTAGGACACCTTGTGCATTGCATGCGAGTTCATAACCTTTCACACAAGTGTGGTTCTCGAAAATGAGTGAACTTTGGAGCTCACTCAGATTTTCTTAAAAACTATTTTGGTGCTAATCTTTTCATATTTTGATAAAACTTTTCATTAGCTTTCCAACGCAAAAAACGGCACCTCAATCCGATTTTTCTAGAGAAAGTTATGCCCAAAATAGGAAAGGGGGTTCCGTGAGGCAGCTGATTGGCAGTAGGGTATTACAGTCGACTGTATTTGAATCCAGTCGACTGCATTCCAATGCAGTCGACTGCATTGGTCAAAATTCAGTTCCAACGGCTATTTTCGAGGACAAAACTCCAACGGCTATTTTCGAGGACAAAACTCCAACGGCTATTTTTGAGGGATTACAGTCGACTGCATTGGGAATACAGTCGACTGCAATGGCTGTTTTGCCCATATTTTGCCTCTAACGGCTATATTTCATTTGCTCTCTATATAAATGATTTGGGGCTTCATCATACACCATGGAAACCACATTCTAAGCCTCCATTCATTAGAGAAACATCAAGGCTCATAGATTAAACTTTTCTCTCTTCATCTTCATGATTTTACATCATTAAAGAGAGCATCTTTGTGAGCAATTCTTTGATTGAGAGTGAGCATTCTTCAAGTCATCAATTCTCTCATCTCTCTATTGTACTAGAGCTTCATTTGTACTCATTTCCTTTCAAGAGGGTTTCTTTGTACACATTTGATCTTTGTAAAAGGATTGTGATCAAGGCTTGGGTTTGTCAAGTCTTGGGTGAGCTTTGTGGATTCAAGGCTTGTGCTTGGTGTGGGGATATCACCAAGTGTTGTAAGGGTTTTGATCTTGACCCGGAAGAAGATTGTTGCTAGTGGATTCTAGTGCTCTTGCAAGGGACTTCCTTGAAGAGGTGGATGTAGGCTTGAGGGTAATTCAAGCCGAACCATTTAAATCTCCTTGTCAAGTATCTCTAACTCAATCTCTTTACTTATTGCTCTACAATTGCTTGAGATTGTGTAGTTAGCATCTTCATTGAAGTATTACTTGGTTTGATTGAGTTTCATGATTGTCTCTTAGTTTAAATTCCTCATTATATTTCAAAAACCCTATTCACCCCCCCCTCTAGGATTGTTTTATTGGTTTCAGATTGCATTTTCAGAGGAAGCTTTGTATCCTTAGAGGGCAAGGAACTTTCCACAACCACTTCCAATCACCTTGTAGGTTAATTAGTTTGGTTTTTGATAAGTATATTATAGGTTGAATTGACTGTACACTCTCCTTTATCAAAGGGCCACATGATCATGTTTGGCTTGTCATGCGAGGGGATAAGTACGGTTTGAACTAGGTTGACGAGTTCTTTAGGGGTTAGTGTATTTAGCTTTTTAGTATCCCAATCTTTGCGTTTAATCATATCGGCAACTCTGAGCTTTTTAGAGTTGTAGTCCAGTGGTCTTGTGAATTCTTACTGCAGGGTTCCATTGCGCAACCAGTTATGGTACCAAAATGATATCTCTTCCCTATTTCCTATGTTCCATTTGATATGATTTGTCATAGTATCATGTGCACAGATTGTATTGTTCCAGAATTTTGAGCATAACTTTTTTGCTTTCTTGTTCCATATGGTCCCATGAGGATTATATTTTCTCTTAATAATCTAGGCCCATAAATTTTGTGGATGTTGGCGCCACACTAGGTTCATGAACATAGCTTGATTTCCAATCTTTGTTTGGCAGATGCCAAGACCAGCATTAGCTTTCGGATGAGTAACGGTATTTCAGCTCGTTAGCATGCCATTTTCGTTCATTTTCAGTATGTCCCCAAAGAAAGTTCCAACTCAATGTGTCATTTAGATTTTATGTAATAGTATGAAGGATGTAAGATAACATCGAGTAAATAAGAATGGAGTTGAGAGCAACTTGTGTTAGTCCGGCCCTCAAAAGAAAGGGAGTGGGCTTTCCAGTTTGACATCTTATGATGCAGTTGGTCGATCAGGTAAGCGAAATCCTCTTTAGTTTAGCGGCCCTGAATCATGGGGGCACCAAGATATTTATCAAATTTCTCTGTTACCTTACTGCCAGAAGTGAGACATATAAATAACGAATGTCAGAGAAGGTATTTTTGGATAGATTTTTGACTTGTCGAGATTGATTTTAAGTTCTGATATGGCTCTAAAGGAATTAAATGTATTAAGAAAATTATTGTAGTTCTTCTTTGAAAGCCCTACCAAAAAGCATGATGTCATCAGCGAACATCAGATGGGATATCCTTATCCCATATCGAGCAATTTTAATTAGGTAGATATTGTTGGCTTCTTCAGCTTTGGTTAGGTTTATAGAAGGCTCATAGAGACAAAGAATGAACAGGTAGGGGGACAAAGGTCCCCTTGTTTAAGGCCACGGGTGGGTTGGAAGAACGTATAAGGTTGTCCTTCCTAGAGAATCGAGTACTGAACTGTAAACGCACAATTCATAACCAAGTTTATGAATTTATGAGAAACTCCTAACTTCAAAAGATTTTTGGCTATAAATAGGCGATCATAAGCCTTTTCCAAGTCCAATTTGAACATGAATAAGTGTCCTTTGCCCTTATGAGTTTTGTTCAGGCTTCTCAGGAGTTTTTCTTCGCGGAAGCAAGATTTGACCAACTCTGCAATGTGCGGGCTAAAAATATCCCAGTATGTTTGAAAGACACTCGGGTGGAACCCATCCCGTCTCGGGGCCTTATGAAGACCCATGTCAAAAAGGGCTTTCTTAATTTTGGCTTCACTGGGGGTTCCACTAGATTAATGTAACTAGGGTTAAGTCTGTCTTTGCTCGGTGAGATCTAGACCCTAAGCTCTAATTGGTTAGGCATAGTCTCATAAAGAGTTTGGAGATGGTTGGAAAACATGTCCCTGATCTCTTTGCTATCAAATATCCAATTATTGTGCTTATTTTCAGGGTTTGAATCTTGTTAGCATGTCTACGACGTATGGTGGAGAGATGAAAGAAGTGGGTGCTTCGGTCTCCCTTGTAGGTCCAGTTTATTTTGGCTCTTAGTTTTCGATAATCATGCTCTTGGTCCAGGATTAGGTGTTATCTACTCTAAAGTTTCTCTTCCAGGTGGTAGAGAAGAAGAGTGGGTGAGGGTTAGGCTCCGTTGAATACCCGAAAGTCTGGAAAGAATGATTTTCTTTTGTTAAAAGTATCACCAAAGAGCACCTTCACCCAATCACGTACTCTGAAGAAAGGTTTACAATTTTATCTTCAAAAGATCCCTGGGCATCATCGATGCTATTCCAGTTTCTGGCAATGATAGATTTAAGATTTGGGTGTGAATACCGGGAAGTTTCAAATCTAAAAACAATTATGACTTCGCCACTCTTCCCTGTTATTCGTTCAAAGGAGTATGGGGTGATGGTCAGAATGGGTCCTTTGGAGGTGCAAAACTTGGGCATTCGGGTATCTATCCATACAAGCCTGAAAAGCTAAGGTAAAGTTTAAATCATGTCTCATGAAATTGTAATTGTCCAGATATAGATTTGTCCCATGAATCCGAGATCATGTAAATTACAACAATTTAGAAAATTTATAAAGACCCTAGCTTTCTGAAGATTGAAAAGCCCACCTCTTTATTTCTCAAATTGGTTAATAATTTTATTTAAGTAGCCCATTAACAGCTACAGGAGTTTATGAGATCTTCTAACTAGCAGTAAATCATTCCAAAAACTAGGGGTGTGCACAGTGCGGTTGGTTCGGTTTGGAGGCTGAATACAAAACCGAACCGACCAACATCGGTTTGAAAAAAATAAACCAAACCGCGCTCAAACGGTTCGGTTTGAACGGATTGAATGGATCAAACGGTTCGGTTTGAGCGGATCGAACGGTTTGGGCTAGACTCCTTTCTTTTAGTCCCAAAATAATGAATTGTGTACTAAAAACTCAAAGAAATAACCAAGCAATATAAGTTTAAAATCCTAATTAGATTACATAACATTCAATATAGAATTAGTCATTACACAATATCATTAATTTACAATTATCTATTAAAGTTCTAAATTTCTAATCAAATTACATAACTCTAAAGAGATCATACATGGCATGAATTTTCTAATCAAAGTACATAACTGATAACTCTAAAGAGATCATTACACGGATGAGTTAAAAGTTGTAATTAAGTTAGACCTCATTAAACAACATCATTATAACAACCAGATTAAGTTAAATAGGGAACAAGTCTTAAGGATCAACTTTGGCATCTTCATAACCTTCATCACCAATCAACCTTCAATCAACATACAATTTTCTGAAAAATGAAAATGAAAAGGAATCAGCAGATAGGAATCAGAAATTCAGTATATATATATATATATATATATATATATATATATACATATACATATACGTTAATCAGCATATACTTCAACATATAATCAGTAATTCAGCATATATATACCATCATGTAATCAGTAATTCAGTGTGTGTGTGTGTGTGTGTATATCAGTATTCAACATATAATCTGTATTTCAGCAAATATATATAATCAGCACTCAATAGAACAAACATCACAAAGCTTTATCTAAAAGAGTTACTCAAAAACTAAACTTGGTTACTCAATCAATAACAATAGACGCATCACTTGAACTATAAACTGTGGTATGCTTGAAATTATGTTATATTCAATCTTTATCGCATGCCATCAATAGTTGCGATATGCTTGAAATGCCCCGATAGCACTACAAGGTAAAAACAACACTGAATTACTTGTGTTAAGAAATAACACTGAGATAAGCAATAAGCTGATCAATGAATGAACTGGAGGTACTGACAATATCAGCAACAGAAGAAGTTCAAGAGTTTGAACCTTGCAAAATTGAGGACTCAGCTATGCTGCAGAAGAATTTGCAAATAAGGAGAAAAATACTAACTGTGCACTTAAATTACCAGAACTCATTGATAGAGGCATTTATCATTGTAAGTGCCATAAGTCAGAACAGTTATTTACAAAAGATAAGTGCTAAGAAATGACACTAAACACAAAAAGGAGTTCATAAGAGAAAAAAAAACTGCTGTGCAGTTAAATTACCTTGGTTACTCAATTAATAACAATAAACGCATCACTTGAACTACTTGTATTTCATCTCATTGCTTTCTCTGAAATGAAAAGATTAGGAAATTCAGTAAAGGAATTCGTTAAAATTAATTTCACTAATTCAAAAAATTTACCTGAAAAAATGTCTTCAAGCTTTTCAACTTCGTCCATAGCTTGTCAAAGATCAATAGGAGCCGAAGGACATTTCAACCAATTTTTGAGTACAAATAAGAGCTTCTACCATCTTTGGATTCAAAGAACTCCTAAATGGATCAAGTATACGACCTCCCGTGGTAAAAGCCGATTCAAAAGCAACGGTAGAAACCGGAATAGCTAAAATATGCCTTGCTACCTGAGATAGGAAAGGATACTTATTGCTGTTCACTTTCCACCACCCTAATATGTCAAGAGATTTTCTAGGGTCTTCACAACTCTCTGCCAAATACCTTTCCACCTCAGATTTTTCTCTATACTCTCTTCAGCCTCTAAAAGCTTTTGATATTGTGTTGCCAAAGATTCTTCTCCCTCAACCTCATTTTCTTTGGAAACTTGACTTCTTCCACTATTTCCACTAACCCCCTGCTCAAAGTGCTCAAACAAGCGAACCAAATTTTCCTTCACCTTATCAATAAACATATTTAACTACCCCACTATCATTCACTTGATATAAGCAAAACTTAACATACTTCAATTTGTGACGAGGGTCCAACACAACAGCAATATACACCAACTTATTCAGTTTATCCACATTTTCCCAATACTTTTTAAAACTTTTTCAGCATGTTAGAAGCCATAGAATACAGGATACAATCAGCACTTTTACTCAATTGGACCAATTTCAATCGCACAACCATAATTTCGTTAAAATAGACATTAGATGTAACATGAAAAGAACCAGAAAATCGTAAAGTCACCTCATAGAAGATTTTTAGAAACTGAACAAACCCTCCAGCATTTTCCCAATCTATCAACGAAGGAGGCCTTATATTTGTTGACCTTTTTCTCCCACCATCGTCCTCATCTCCGTCCTCGTCTCCATCCTCGTCTTCACTTAAAGACACTAAAAAACACTTACGAAAGCTTGAGGGCCCGTACGTTTACACTTTTCGTTTTACGTACACCCCCTGAATCATCTTCTTCCAATCTCTCAAAGGCTTTTTGAAATTTTTGGGAACTTCTAGCATCAAGTACGTAGAATTCCACCTAGTTGGAATATCTAGACAATCAAGACCCTTACTTTCAATTTTCTCCTTCTCTGCACACTTCTTGAAGCTTAAAAGCCTAGAAGGAGAAGACCTCACAAACCTTACCACATTTTGAATCTTCAAAATAGAGTCATTAACTTCTTTCATACCATCACTAACTATAAGGTTGCTAATGTGAGCACCACACTTCATGTGAATGAATTCGTTATCCATGATAGTACTTTTCCTTCCATTAGTTTTACTCTTTAGATAATTAATAGTACCATCATTAGAACTAGCATTATCAACTGTCACTGTAAGAAGACTATCATCTATCTTCCAATTCAACAAGCAAGTCTCAATAACTTTACCAATTGTTTTAGCCTTGTGATTTTCAACTTGACAAAATGCTATGATTCTCTTTTGCAAATTCCAGTCACAATCAATCCAATGCGCTGAAAGACACATGTAGTTGATATTTTGTAGTGAAGTCCAAGTGTCGGTAGTGAGACAAACCCTTTGACATTTTAAAAGCTTCTTTAATAGCTCTCCCTGTTTACCAAACAACTTAAGAATATCTCTAGCAACAGTATAACGAGATGGAACATTAAATCTTGGTTCCATAACTCCACAGAACTTTTTAAATCCTTACCCTTCCACATGATCAAAAGGTAATTCATTGATAATAATCATCTCAGTAAGTGCTAGTCTACACTCCTCATACATACCACTTTTTTGTCTTTTAGGTTCAAACCTAATTTTTGTTTGATTCTTACTATTACCAGCTTGTTCATAACTGTATTTCTTACATCTATACCTAATATGGCTCCATAAAGTACTTGTACCATTTGCCCCAGTATAGCCATAACGCTTAGAACAATACTTACAAATTGCGATTACAGGATCAAGCTCACTTGGTGTATTCCCTTTGATTTTCTGAAAGTGATCCCAGACTTGAGACGGCTCTCTAGTACTTGTCTCCTCCTTTCTCTTTGGAGGCCTAGGAGGAAGTGGGCAGGAATTGCCGCTGCCACCGGCACCTACTTCACCCGCATCATCAACCATCTGATACAACACAACAATAACGCATCAATCAGTAACTGAAATTCAAGTTAACGCTACCTCAAGTATACTGGTTACCAAAAAAGCAAAAGAAAAAGCCAAGTCTACGTGGTTTCTTCAAGGAGTACAATCAGTCACACACACTAGCAAATATAATCAAGAGACGAGAGGACCAAAAAAAGCCAAAGCATTTGGATTTGTTCTACATACCAAATTTTAGGTAAACAAATATAAAAGCAATGCAGAACAAGAATATAGAGAAAGACCCAATAAGGAGATAAAGCTAAAAAAGATTCTTACAGGAAGCAAACAAAAAGTTATAAACTAAAAACACACTGAATGTAGATGGAGCTCATGAATATAGAAAAAAATGGCACATGCATCTCGTAAATGAAGAACTAAGTATCACATAAAAGCAAGTATAAGTAAAGCACGCAGAGAAGCTAAACACCTATATTCATACTGCCAGACAGCCAAAAGAAGTCTTGTCATTTGGAATTTGCTGGATTAAGGAGCTAACAGAAACAATAAAATGATACAATACACTTCAACCATAACAAATCAAGTAAAGCTGAAAAATTAATTCACCAATTTATTCAAAGGAATCATCATGATATCAGTTACTTTATATTCTCTAGAATCTAGATACACTTTGATCTAATTGGTGAGCTTTGGTTAGATCATGTGGTGAAGAGAAGAGACTAAAGAGAAAAGATTCAAGAAACAAAAGAAAAGAGAAGAAACAGAAGAGTAGAGGAGAAAGGGAGGCATAACTTTGTACTTGGAGATTAGGCGCCGGCAGGAGGAGAGACGTCAGAGATGGAGGCACAGCCTTGGGAGGTGGAGACGGCGGCTAGAGGAGAGACGTGGCTGAGGAGGCGCTACCGTGGAGTCGTGGAGCAATAGGCAGATCTTGACGCAAGATCTGGAGGCTGAAGCTCGGCAGAATCGGTAAAATGGAGGCTAAGGGCTTGAGGCTGTGGAGCAATCCAGATCTGACGGCGTGCGCAAAATGAAAAGTAGGAATTAGGGTAAATGAAATTTAGGGTTACTTGCTATTTATATTAATGGGTTAAGTCTAACTAAGGCAGTTAGTAAAATTAACTAGGGTTAATTAAAATATATATATATATATATATATATATATATATATATATATATATTATATTAAGTACGGTCGGTTCGGTTTAGATCGGTTTCAAAAAATCCAAACCGAATCGACCGAACCGAATATGCAGTTTGGGAAAAAAAAAACCGAACCAGCGGTTTTTGTGATCAATTTGGAATTAGTTAGATTGGTTGGTTCGGTTTTCATGGTTTAAATGCCCACCCCTACCAAAAACTATCACGAATGTTATTATTGGAAGAAGCATATATGCAGATAAAAACCAGGGGGTTCGTTACTTACTTGAACCACAACATGGATAGCCTGTGGTGACTTGTGTACGATGTCTATGTTCAGCTTCTAAGGGTTTTACAGAATCCATATACCCCCTTTTTGCCATTGCCATTGACCCTAAGGTTACTGTTGAATCCCTGAGAATTTGCAACTTGATCGGTAATGCTTGTAGTGATTTCAGTCTCCATCGAGATCAAAGCTTCAGGCTTATGTGTTCGGATGAGGTCGGTGGCATGCATGCGGAACCGGTTATTACCAGCTCCGTTACAATTCCAGGCTATTATGTTCATAATCATGGGCTCATAATAATCCTGTTGTTCATAGGTCACAGGTCGCGGTTGGGGCTGCTGGTTAATCTCCTCCACCGTGGCCACACGTAAGTTTTTCCGATTTCGCCCTCATTTTCTATGCTTGGATGGAGTATTTCTGTCGAACAACGTCGTGCATGACAGAACACATGACAGCAACGACGATTGGGTTGGTCAGGTGGGAAAAAAAGATGTTGGTGAGAGATTCGTGTTCTGTGTTTAGATACAAGTGGAGGTCTCCTAAGGCCAAATACTTGTTTATCATTGTTAGCTGGGGTTTGAGTTGCCAGGTGAATTGTGTTTATCATGCGGGTGCTCAGTTGTGTGGTGCGTGACCAAAACGTCGCCATGTTAATCAGTGGTGCAGGTGCGTCGAGGGGAGTTCTCAATTGTGAATTGGGGTAGGGGCATTACATTTGCTAGGGGTTGAGAGGTCTGGGCCTGTGGCGGGACTATACTGGACTTGGTTAGTGTCTGAGATGGGGTAAGGTTCAGGTTCAAGTCCAGGAGAAGGTGGTGTTGGTGGCCTCTATTGAATTAGGGATGGTGTTCTTATGGGTACCGAGGGAGTTTGGGGCATTATCAGGTCGAGGGGTTGTTGGTAGGGTTCCTAGCATTGGTGAAATGGGGTGAATTGGGAAAGTTATGAAGGATGCCACCATGTTCAGCTGGGTATACTGCAACGAGTGATAACTGAGGCTAAAGGATGGTTTGGCGTGTGACTTACCATGTGTTCTGGATGGATGGGTTGGTTGGGCATTGGTCGTTGGCAAGTCAATTCCTGGATACCCCCTAATAATGACTGTTAAAGGTGGTCCAAGGTGTTTCGGTTGTGAGGTAAGTGGTGGGGCTTCATTCTGTTTGTAATTTTCTCTGGTAAGTAAGAGATGAAACTGGGCTATTTCTGGGTTGGTCTTTAATGTCGACTCCTTATAAATTGTTTCTGCGTGAGGAGAGATATTTGTCATCATTGTAGATTCTGGATCTTTGACCGTTGAAATGAATTCTGGGGGTTGCTCTGTGTCAGTTGGGCAGGAGGTAGCAATGAGATATTGGGTCTCTGTTTCTTGGGTGGTAAGAGTCTCCATTGGCTGTTCAAGACGGTTGCCTAGAATGGGACTCTCACACGTGTGAAGGTGGGTTTTGTTTTCCCCTTTCTTTGTATTTGATAGAGATAAGGACAGATATTCAGGAAGAAAGTCTTCCTTCTTCTTTCTGAGATTTACACTTCTCGTGCCAAAAGGGGGTTCCAGGGCTGCTAGAGTGGGGTTAAGTGGATCTCGGGATTTGAGGAGTGGTGGCTGGATTTGTTGTTTTGTGTTAATTTTTTGGTAGCTTGGTTCGAAATCTGGGCGGTGGAGAGTCAGCGCGTCCAGGGTCCGCTATCTGTCGCCGACAATGGGTTTTGGTTGGAAGTTCTTCTTGAACGCCGATCTTCTTCATCGCGTCATGACCGTCCATGGCTCTGTCCGGCCGGATCCCGATGGCTGTTTGATTTGCAGTTTTTTTCTGAGGTTGTGCTTTCCGAAGGAGATTTTTTTGACACGGTTTGCATTTGGCCAGATCAGTATGTTGTGTAGTCGACGAAGGGTATGTAGATTGAGTCTCATGCTTCTTGGTCGGACATTAATAAGTAGTGTGACCGGCGTTCACATAGAAGGCATAATGATGGTATATTTTCATGTTGTATATTTTGGATGTGCTTCCCAATCTGGATCTGTTTTAGCAGTGGTATGTTGGTGTCTAATTGGACACAAATCCTTGCAAATCATCCCCTAGCAATTGACAATATAATTGTGTCAATTCATAATGGCGTTCTCAATTGCTTGCCCACTAGCGTAAGTATTTCTTTGTCGAAATACTCAATCGGTAATCCATGGAGTTGTATCCACAAGGCCATGACTAAGATCTTTTGATTGTTTGTGTTGAAATTGGGTACCCATTTCTGCACTCATAGGTAATTTGTGCCCACAAACCAAGGGCCTTGCTCTAGAACTTTTCTATAATCTTCATCCGTAGTGAATTTTATTGTAGAGTAATCGTTAGGTAGCTAGACTACGTCGACTTTCCTGTTTGGTCTCCTTTTACCCATCAGCCGGGGTTCTAAGCTTGCAGCTGTGAAGGAGCATCCTAGCACCTTAATTATCACTGCCTTGTTCCATGGTTGGCGTATCCGTGGTTTAGTTTCTGCGGACAAGATGATGACCAGAATTTGTGGGGTTCTGTTGTCCGCTGGTGGGCATTTCCACTCTTCATCATCGTTAGGATGTTCTTCAAGGATTTCCATTTCCGTAACTTCACTGGTCCAGGAGTTTAGAAGGGTGTCTTTTAATAAGGTTTCTTTGGGGGTAAGCCCAGTTGGAAGGGGAGGGGGAGGTTCCCAGATGATGGAGAGCATCTCACTTCTCTCTTGATCGTTCGGAGATACAGCCAATATGATGCTGATACTTACTCATAGATCACCGCATTCAATCTCTTTCACTCTCTAGTATCTACCCTCATATTCATGTCATTCTACTTGTCCACATCCTCATCCTATGTTCCTGACGCCCCCTCCCTTTCTACCATCACATCCCCCTTCCCTTGGGCCTCTTCCTTCCTTGGCCCCCTTCTCCCATAGCTTCGGTTACCCCCTTTCCCTCCTACCACTGGGTCACTATTCGAGCTTTGCCAATGTCCAAATATGTCGCCAGCTGATAAACCTAATAGCAATGAATCTCCAAGAGATCAGCAACAGCAAAGATGAAGGACAATCTGCTGAATCTCCAAGAGATCAGCAACAGCAAAGATGAAGGACAGTCTGCTGAATCTCCAAGAAATCAGCAACAGCAAAGATGAAGGGCAAAGATGAAGGACAATCTGCTGAATCTCCAAGAAATCAGTAACAACAATCAGCAACAGCAAAGAAGAAGGGCAAAGATGAAGGACAAAATCATGGGCTGAATGAATTTGCTGAATCTCCAAGAGATCAGCAACAACAATCAGCAACAGCAAAGATGAAGGGCATAGATGAAGGACAATCTGCTGAATCTCCAAGAAATCAGCAACAACAATCAGCAACAGCAAAGATGAAGGGCAAAAATGAAGGACAATCTGCTCAATCTCCAAGAAATCAGTAACAACAATCAGAAACAGCAAAGAAGAAGGGCAAAGATGAAGGACAAAATCATGGGCTAAAATGATTTGCACATGTTCCTTGTGTTAAACATGTATTTCTTGTATATCTTTGTAATTTTTCCTTAACTATAGCTCCTTAACATTAATCTCAGATGTACACACACCTATAAATAGTGATAACTTCTCTTTGTCTCCTCACCTTGAGAGAGAAAATCCAAAGTGTTATGTTCTTCTTTATGGTATCAGAGCCTTTCAGTGAGGAATTAGAAAGAGATACCGTTAGCCTTTTTTTTTCCACCCTCTCAATGGCAAATTCTGTTACAGTCAAATATCCTTATCCAGCAACTCTCAATGTGGGAAACTTTGTTTCTCTACGCTTCACTCCCAGCAACTATCTACTGTGGAAAACAAAGATTTTGGCCCTCATTGAAAGCCAAGACATGCGAGGCTTCCTTGATGACGAATATAGGATGCCCAAAATAACAATTCTCGCTTCTGAAGGCACTGCTGCCGAAGGACAAAATGAAGTACCAAATCCTGACTTCATTGCTTGGCGAAGATCTGATCAACTTCTTAGAGGACGGATAACATGCACATTATCCGAAGAGGTGCTTGGTCTTGTTGTAGGACTCGTCACTGCTGGCGAAGTCTGGAAAGCATTAGAAGAAGCATTTGCACAAGACTCTCAAGAAAGAGAATTTCAATTAGCTCAAGACATGACTATGCTTCGCAAAGGTACAAACTCCATCAATTAGTATATTGGTAAGTTTAAGTCCATATGCGACAATCTTGCTGCTATAGGTAAGATTGTTCCAGACAAAAATAAGATTTTCTGGTTATTACAAGGGCTCGGTCATGGATATGAGAATTTTGTAACACCAATGCTCAAACCACCTGTACCATCTTATAATGATATCGTTCCACTTCTCCAAAGTCATGAAGCCCGCAATCTCACTCATAAAATTGAACCATTTGGTGGACCCCAATTGGCTTACTACCAGCAAAGGACAAATGGGGATGCAAACAAGCGAAATGCAAATGCCTTCAGCAAGTTCGGTTCCAAGGGAAAAGATCTAGTTCAAGGTAATAATGCTAACATGAGTGGTGGTAGTGGCTGTCCTCACTTTAATGCAGGGAACACGAAAGCTGGACAAAATGAAGGCGCTGCCAAACCAAATCAACCTCACACACAAAGGAAAGACAACGGGAACAAGGCTCCTGTCACATGTCAGATTTGTGGACGTAAGAATCACACAGCACTGAAATGCTTTAATCGTTTCAACCATTCATTTCAAGCAGAAGATGTTCCTGAAGCATTGGCAGCATTTCAAATTGGAGATAACCAAGATGTGGTATCCAGACACTGGCGCCACAAATCATATGACTGGAAAGTCTGGTAAGTTACATAACTTGCGGCCATATAATGGTAACGATGGGGTTATGGTTGGAAATGGTCAAAGTCTTGATATTACTCATATTGGTGATTCTAGTGTGAAATCTGGCAGAAAAATGTCCTTTACGTTCCGGATATAAAGAAGGACTTGTTATCTGTTAGTCAATTCACTACCGATATGCCTTACATCTTTGAATTTTATGGAAATGTATTTGTGATTAGGGACAGATTCACCTGGACAGCAATAGCAACTGGGGCAAGGAAAGGAGGATTGTATGCCTCGGATGAAGGTCACACATCACTTTATTCAAATCGATTTCGTAAGACAAATAAAGAAGGGTGGCACCAACGCCTTGGACATCCTCAGTATAGAGTTGTGGATTTCTTGTCTCGTTGAAAGTTCATAGACTTGTGTTCCAATAATGATCTCAATTTGATTTGTGACAGTTGCCAAATGGGAAAATCTTGCAGACTTCTTTTCTTAAATTTAATGAACATTGTGACCAGCCTTCCATGAAAATTCACTGTGATCTATAGGGTCCGTCACCTGTTTTGTCCACTGCAAATTACAAATACTATGTTATATTTGTTGATGGGCACACTCGCTTTACATGGATCTATGGGGTCCGTCACCTGTCTTGTCACTTCTAGCTAACCTTGGCATTCAACACCATTTAGCTTGTCCTAAAACGCCTCAACAGAATGGGGTTGCTGAAAGAAAGCACCGTAATGTGACGGAGTTGGGACTAACTATGATGTTTCACGCCAACTTGCCTACTAGATTTTCGGTTGAATGCTTTGCTACGGCAATATTTTTGATAAATCAATTGCCTACTCAAAGACTGAACATGGAATCCCCATTTTTTCCGTTGTTTGGTCAGCATCCCGACTACTCTTCACTACGTGTTTTGGGCTGCAAATGTTTTCCATATCTTGGTGATTACAAGAAAAATAAACTTAAACCCAAGTCTATACCATGTGTTTTCCTTGGATACAGCATAAAACACAAATGTTACAAGTGTCTTAATCCTATATCTAGACGTGTAAATGTCTCTCGACATATGGTATTTGATGAGACATGTTTTCCATATAAATCTCCGACCTCTTTGTATGGCAGCCAACAGACTCAAGGGGAGATTACATCATATAAGGAGTGGTTGAAACCTCCCATTACTACTTCCAATTGTCCACTTGCAGGTAACACTAATGCAACATTTTCTGTAATGTGTGATACTATTGCACCACAATATCCTGTTGGCGATCAGTACCTTGAGCCTACTTCAAGGATCCAACAAAATGCAAAAGAATATGTCATGCCAGAGGCTAGAGAACCTGCACTTCAATCGCCAGGAGAACAATCTGTTCATGACTCTTCATCTTTGTCAAATAGTGAATCTGACACTGTGCTAAATGATCGTAGCTCATCCACTGATATCCAAGATGTTGATAATTCTCCTGATCAAGTTGCTGTGCAAATTATGCTTTCTCGCTCTATGGTAACACGATCTCAGCATGGAATTGTTAAACCCAATCCAAGGTATGCCAGCCTACATATTTTGCAATCATCACCACAGGTTCATATGGAACCAAAGACGTATAAATCTGCATTAAAGCACTCTGGATGGAAAGCTGCTATGCATGAAGAGCTTAGTGCTCTTCATGATAACCAAACATGGGATCTTGTTCCACGAACTCGCGATATGAATGTTATTGGTAGCAAATGGGTTTTCAAAACCAAATTGCAGCCAGATGGGAGTATTGAGAGGCTAAATGCTCGACTTGTTGCGAAGGGATTTAATCAAGTTGAAGGAGTGGATTTTTTGGAAACATTTTCCCCTGTCGTCAAACCTAGAAGTATCCGCACCATTCTTACAGTTGCCACTGTTCGTTGTTGGAAAATTCGGCAACTTGATGTGAAAAATGCATTCCTTCATGGCTACCTTTCCATCGCAGTTTACAAGGAGCAACCGCCAGGATTTCACAATCCCAATTTTCCTTCTCATGTTTGTCGTCTGAAACGTGCCCTTTATGGACTTAAACAAGCTCCGCATGCATGGTTCGAAAGATTGAGCATATTTCTACTTAATCTTGGATTTTTTTGTAGTACAACGGATCCATCTATATTTATTTCTCACTCTACAAGAGGCATTCTACTTCTTCTTGTCTATGTAGATGATATGATTCTCACTTGTGATACTCTGGAATTTCTGGAATGGTTCATTCAGGAACTCGGTAATGAATTTGCTATCAAAGATCTTGGTCCTCTCCATTATTTCCTCAGTATTGAGGTCCACTCTTCAGATTCTGGACTATTTTTATGTCAATCAAAGTACGCTCGAGATATTTTAACACGAGCTCAAATGATTGGCTGCAAACCGATCTCAACGCCTATGGTAATAAAAGCTCATTCTACAACATCTTTAAGGAATCCATATCTGGATCCAACCCATTATCGGAGCATCGTTGGTGCTCTTCAGTACCTTACATTCACTCGGCCTGATCTTTCTTATTCGGTCAATTTTGTGTGTCAATTTATGCAAGCTCCCACTGTTGGTCACTACCAAGCTGTTAAACGCATTCTCCGGTATGTCGGTGGCACACTTAATTATGGAATGAAGGTTCTACGTCAAAGTTCCCTTGAACTTAATGCTTTTGCTAATGCTGATTGGGCCGGGTGTCCTATTACCAGGAGGTCTACCAATGGGTGTGTACATTTCTCGGAGGTAATTGTATATCTTGGTCTGCAAAAAGCAAACCACAGTTGTTCGATCAAGTGCCAAGGCAGAATATCGATCTATGGCTTCCGCTGCCGCTGAACTTACTTGGCTCTCCACACTTCTCCGTGACATTGGAGTCTCACTACAATTGCCTCCGCTCCTTCACTGTGATAATCTCAGTGCTTTGCATATGACAGTAAATCCGGTGTTCCATAGTCGTACGAAGCACATAGAACTTGATTACCATTTCGTACGTGAAAAAGTTGCTCTTGGTAATCTTGTTACGCGATATGTTAGTTCAAAGGCTCAAATCGCTGACATTTTCACTAAGCCTCTATCTCGAGAATCGTTTCAATTATTACGCAGCAAATTAGGCCTTTGCAAACAACATTGACCAAATTTGAGGGGGAGTAATAGCGACGAATTTGCTGAATCTCCAAGAGATCAGCAACAACAATCAGCAATAGCAAAGATGAAGGATAATCTACTGAATCTCCAAGAAATCAGCAACAACAATCAGCAACAGCAAAGATGAAGGGCAAAGATGAAGGACAATCTGCTGAATCTCCAAGAAATCAGTAACAACAATCAGCAACAGCAAAGAAGAAGGGCAAAGATGAAGGACAAAATCATGGGCTGAAATGATTTGCACATGTTCCTTGTGTTAAACGTGTATTTCTTGTATATCTTTGTAATTGATTTACTTAACTATAGCTCCTTAACATTAATCTCAGATGTACACACACCTATAAATAGTGATAACTTCTCTTTCTCTCATCACCTTGAGAGAGAAAATCCAAAGTGTTGCGTTCTTCTTTAAAACCGTCACTCCAGCGTCGTTGTCCTCTTTACTTCGTTTTCTCTTACCTCATCGACACAATTCTTTTAGAACTCAAGCTAACTTTGACGGGGCGATAGCAACTGAGGTGAAGTTGGGTGGTGGTCGTGATCGGGGGGAGAGGGGGTTATTCCATTTTTTTTTCTGTCTCACAAGGTTGTGGAATAGTATTGTGTGGGTCATTTTGATAGGGTAAGGTTGATGATCTGGCCATTAACGTGGCATTAACGCATCATTTATTTCAATATTTTGACAAAAATGCCTTTAACAAATTACATATATGACAAAAGCATGGTCACTTTTGACAGAAAAACGTAGTAGAGGAACTTCTTATTTGAACCCGATCTCGACATTTGAGTCGAGAAATTCTTATTTTTGAAATGAACTTTTTCGATCAACAGATGTTTATAAGAAAATATATTACTATAATACTTAATAAAATTAGCAACGTTACAGTCTCTCAAGATTATTAACTATAATAAAGTCAACTATATTAGTCACCCCAAATGTTTTCATTGGCACCGAAAAAAATGAGCTACTTTTGAAAAAGTGTGTCGAATGTAAACTGTGATTGACATCAAATGGCGCTAACCTTAAACTCATAACCACATACTTGGATAGCGCTATTGATGGAGGTGTGGCCGTAAACAGAATCACTACAGATGATATCAGAGTTAACTTTTAAAAACTCGGAATGGGCTATCTATCGGGTTGTCAAGGGTTGGGACACAAAGGCATACTTGAATTGTTGATCATACGGGTCACTAGTATTATCCAGTAATGGCTGGAGAAGAAGATCCAGACTTGTATGACTAAGGTCGATATTGTGCCGCTGAAGCCTAAGAAGAGAAGATGGTGATTTTCAGCATCAGATATCAAATAGTATGAGATTCATTTCAAAAGACCACACTGTAAATTCACAAGTATATACTTGACTAGCCTTTTGCTATGTATCATAAAACTGTAGATGAGGTCATTACATTCATCCATGAACCAGTTTCTAAGTATGAACGAATTCTTATGTCATTTGTACCGAAATATTTGAAGTCATTGGTCTAGGAATCAAAAGGTTAAGGCCTTGTTTGGTCACCTTTTTCATTTTTGTTTTCCTTATAGAATCCAGATGGTTTGCTGTATTTCTAATCTATGATTTAGAAAATCTTGATAACCTTAAGAACTAATGTAGTTGAGCTTCTTGTATCTGTTTGTATCATAGTTGCCTTTATAACTTTCTCAACCTTATAATTTTTGGAAACTTTAACATGAAGAGAGGCCTTTTCCGGTTTGTACTCATCTATCTAGTGTCGTGTTTTACACATTTTGTATTTTTTTTATTTGTTACTTGAACGAAAAAAATAGAAGACTCCATTGACATAATTTCAGAATATACATCTTTTTATGTAATACTTGCTAATGGATCAGAGCAAATGTACAGGGCGTGATGTAATTTGATTTCATTGTAACATATACTTTAGCGTAGTGTGGAACAGATTCTAATTCCAAATGACAAACTAAAGATAATATATAAACTATTATATGTATATATCTTAAACATAGTAGACTAGTAGTTGCAATCAATCAAGTATATAAGTTTCTCAAATAAATTAGCTCATTGCCATGGATAAGAACAATCATATTCATGAAAGCTGTTTAAAACATAGAGATCATGCTAGTTCAAACTTCGGTTCTACCATTCTATCATTAGAACTACTATTAAAAAAAAAGTTGCAAAAGATTTCACCAACAATATGCTGTTTTTGTAATCTCCCAATAAAGAATGTTTGCATATATATTAACATTAAGATAGGGCTAATGCATTGTCCATTTAGTTAAAAAAAAAAAAAAGGTGTTGGCTTAGCGGTGATATGCAAATCTTTTTGACCGGAAAGATATCACTTTGGAGGTAGAGAATTTGGCAAAGGAGGGTCAGAATTTAATGTCAGCCAATCTTTCGTTTTAATATAATATATACCTAGCAATCCATGTATGTTCTATAGTTACCTAATATCTTTCTTCTTGAAACTTACTTTATTGCATTTGCTTTTTGACCATTTTTTGAAACATGTCTATCTTTAAGTGAAACATGCTTTTATGAAACACGTTTTTGTCTATCTTTAAGTTATCAAAACTTTAAGAGTTCCTAGTCCTAGAATCACCACTTTTAATGAGGTCTACCTTTTGTCCAATTTGAATTCTTAACAATAATTATCCACCACTATTATACTAAAACCTCAGCACCTTAGTGCTACCATATTCTTTACCATAACCCCCATTGCTGTCACCGCCGTAATCCGTCTTACCATATTTGTAGTCGAAACAACTACTACCACCACCGCTTCCGGCTTATCTCTACAAAAATTTATCTATAACAATACCACTATGTAAACCACCACTACCTCAACGATCACCACTACCACCACCATTATCACAACAATAATCCCAGTCTCAAACCTCATTTACAGTCATTTTCTTTTAGTCTTCAAACACATTTGAAGTTCCTATGAACTTATTCCCCAATCATTTCGAATCACCTCTTGCTGTTTAATGTTGGAAATAAATAGTTTCAAATCAAGTATAACATGTTAGACTTAGAAGATTGGTACATGAGACTGCAAGCTTGAAATAAAGCTCAGGAAACATAGTTAAGATTTTCCTTCAAAGTTCCTTCTGGCAATCTTCAAAAAGCAAATGCTGCAAACGTTAATTTCTAACGGAGATCTTAAGCCTTCTTACATTGTTTCCGAAAAACTAAAGATGAAAAAAGTTTATCCAATAAAAAAAATTACCAACAATATAACAAAGTTGATAACACAATGATTCATCACGTACATGTGATATATAGTTTCCTAAGATAACGTCTTTAGAAATAGTTATTTAAAGTTACCAAATATTAAGCCTTTTGTATACCTTCTCATATACATTCAATCAATGGAGTGTATTTATTTTTTCTCAGACATCCTGATTAGTGCATTTTTTTACACCCAAGCTAACGATATCTATTTTTAATCCACTTAAATTAATCCATCAAAGGTTCTTTAATCCTCTCAAATTACTATGTGAAATGCATAGAAATTGGCATCTTGCAGATAAAATACAAAAAATTAGAACCTTTAACATCAACTCATCACTTATTCTTTAGGCTCTATTTCATTTTTGGTTTTCATATCTTATATTGCCAAAATGATACAGTAGTATTTTTGAGTTTCACACTTTTTTTTTCAACTCTTTGACCCATATTTGCTGGTAAAGGATTCATGTTAGTGCCAAAATGAAAAGATATAAAAAAGAGGGTTCAAATACGCTAACGATATAGACAGCTAAAAGTTTAAGAATTTAGAAATGGATGAGAAAACAATAAAAACCAAGAGAGATTGAACAATTGCTTTTGATATTTGAGAATGTGAAAGATAAGAGAGCTTTGAATGCAATTGATGAATGAAAACTAAGCCCAAGATAAGTATATACTGGGTTAGCAATTAATATGACCGTTTGGAGTTAGGTGGAGCATTAAATGCTCCAAATGATAAATACACTCGACTGCAATGTGCCATTACAGTCGACTGTAATCCTAAAAGTATCAATTGGAAATTCAAAATTTTAACTTGCAGTCGACTGTATTCCAATACAGTCGACTGTAATGGGTTACTAGAAGTATTGCAGTCGACTGCATTGGAATGCAATCGACTGTAATACCTCACTGCCTAACATGCAGTCGACATTATTCCTGAGAATGCAGTTTCCTTGTTTTCAAAACATGAAAAAATGTTTTATGCATGCAAGGGAAACCTATGGGCAAGTTCTAGGTTACAGTCATCGACGCAATCATCTCTCTAGGTCTAGTTACAAAGAACGGAATAAACGCAATAATAAACTTCTATCGAAGATTTCCATCTTGATGCATTCCGTTGAGTGTGTTTGATTGGTTCGTCTATTTGTCCGTTTGCATGAGTACGAGACTGTACATATTTCTTCATCAACTCAATGTATGTTAGACAATATAATTATCAATGTTAGTTATCATCAAAATAAAATATAATCCTAAATTAAAATAACCGTAGGGTTAACAGATACCACAACCCATATTTCTTTCCTTCCTAAAAATTATAGCATCAAAATTTATCTTAACCCAGTTACCACAAAGAGGATACCATACTACCCTGTTTGCATTTGGAGGAGGGTTGGTGCGAATATTTTCCTGCGCATTACGGAAGTTATCCAAGTAATGGGAAGTTGCACTATATAGCTCAAGTGCATCTATTTAAGCACCTTGGAAAATAGTCATATTTCTATTCTTCCATAGGAACCAACACGTTACAGCAAAAAGTTCCATCTCCTTTATCTTTATACGAGAGTTTACCTCTTGCCACCATGAAAGGACATTATTTAAGCAGTAGGTGTCCTCGAACACTGCCTATGTTAGACGTCCCAGACTTGCCTTGCTAAAGAACAACTTTTTAGGATATGGTAAGAGGTTTCTCCTTGAATCCCACAAATCCCACAAACAGGGCAAGTTGTGTCTTGAACAACCTTTCCTTTAAAAAGGTTGTCATGTGTTGGAAGAATGTTTGAACATGTACGCCTTCCGAAAATCTTGATCTTATTCGGAATGTTCAACTGCCATAGAAACTTCCAAGACGTAGAGGCTTGTTCTTTGGCTTCTGTAAGTGATGCTCCATGCTTGGGTAGCAACTTGCGATCCATGATTAGGCGGTATGCACTTCTCATTGAAAAGTAACCATTCTTTCCAAAATACCATATTTGTTTATCCTTATTTGAGTAAGAGCCGATGGGAATATTCTTGATCAATTGAGCTTCTTGTGGCCAGAAAATTCTATCAATAAGATCTGTTTTCCATCGCTTGCTTTAGTGATTTATGAAAGCTGCCACCTTTGTATCATTGGGTAACGTGTTCACAGGTGTTTCGATCATAAAAGTATAGAGACGAGGGAGCCATTTCTCGTTCCAGATCTGAATTTGCGCTTCATTTTCGACTCTACATCTAATACCTGCTTCCAATACCTGTTTCGCTGAGAAAATACTTCTCCAAGTGAGAAGACCTGTTGCCAAGATTCGCTTTTAGGAAATCACCATTCGGGAAATACTTTGCACTTAAAACACTGAGAATGAGTGAGTTTTTGTTATTGATCAGTCTCCACCCCTGTTTTGCCAACATAGCCATATTAAAACCCCGTAGGCATCTAAAGCCCATACCACCTTGTTCCTTCGTTAAACACATTTTGTCCCAGCTCAACCGATGCATTTTCTTTTTTCCCCTTTCCATACCCCACCAAAAATTACTCATCAAAATTTTTAAATCCTTGCATAAGTAATCTAGAGCTTAAAACATCCCATAGCGTATGTTGGTATTGCTTGCACATCCGCTTAATGTAATTTCATAATTATGCATATTTAAAGAAATAACAACTTTGAGAGTTAACACCAGTCAGAAGACTGCAATCCAAAGGACTGGCACATGATTGTGCCAAATCCTAAATTGGAATAAACATTTTCCATTGAATGTCTTAACACAAATCTGTGGAAGGAAAACAAACTCAAGACTTAGAGGCCAGCCGCAAGGATCTTCTCGGAAGAACGTTGCGTCTTTTATTACTCTTTTGCCAACTTGATTGCAGATATCACAAATCTCACTTTGATGGCTCTTTCTATCATGTCCACCATCAGATTCTAAGTCTTCTTCTCTCTCTGACGGGCTGCCAATTTGCAATATGACAAAAATAAATACCTAGACAAAAATAATGAATTAACATTACAAAGAAATGGTGATTACTCTAAAGATTCTGACTCGCTGACAGGGTTCCCAGTTTCCTGCACACAGCAAGATGAAGTTACAATTTCGGGCCATTGCTGAATTCACAAGAAAACAAATATTCTTCCACCTATTAAACCTTGACATAATGAGAACCTATATTTTATAGAGACCACGTTAACCTTAAGAGTTCAAGTTTTAGTAGGAGTGTAACATTTTAATTTTACTTTGAAAAGTCCATCAAAGTTGGGAGACTCCCACAATGAAAGTTAAGACTGATTTGTCACATTGAGGAAGCCCATTAAATTGTACGTGTCGCAATTATGAAAGACTAAAAATCTTATGTGTTGCAATTATAACCGAAGGCTATATATATATGTGGTCGTAATCCATTGCTAGCGCGATTTGGTCGTCCGCAACATAATGTAGTAGACGATAATTTACAGTCTGCTAAATTATGTTGCGGACGGTAAAATAAATTACTGTTGTGGCACGCAATCTAGCCGTCCATTCTCGCGCGTGGACGGCCAGATTGCACTAGCAACTTGGGTTATATATATGGGAAAGCGAATATAAGGCTAGCCTCACGTAAGTTGCGTGAGGCTAGCAGCAAAAACTACGTAATTTTATTAAAAAAAAAAGAAGAGGTCAGAGTTCAAACAGTTAATTTCCCCCCTCTCTCTCTCATCTTTTCTCCTCCCCGTTTCTCTATCGCACGCCCTAACAACCATCGCCTAACCTTCCGCCGTCGCCCAACTTCCCCAATCACTGCCCCAACCTTCTTGCGCCGGCCACCGTGACGTGACGCCCACCGACACCCATCCTCATGCATCGACAGTACAAGCAACCCACCGCTCAACCTTCCTGCACCGGCTACCGTCTCTAATCACCGCTCCACCTTCCAGCACCCGCCACCAAAAACTTTTTTTCCCTTCTCGTTTCTCAGTCGCAGGCCCTAGCAACCCACCGCCCCAACCTTCCTGTGTCGGCCAACATCACACTTATCGTCGCCTATCTTCCTGCCAATTTTTCTGGTTCATGTAGCCAAATCCAATACTGTGGGTGAGCAAGCAAGCAATCAAACAGAGTTTTCAATGGGTTTCATCATCATCATGAACTTTGAACACTAATTCGGGTAGAAGTGGACAGGTCATAGTGTTGTCTTACCGTCGAGGATGAGGCATTTTTCGGCACGGGTGCAACACTGCTAGACGGAGTACTTGTTGAAAAACATGCCATGGTTGCTGTCGGAGCCCTTATGAGGCAATTCTCTACTGTAGTAGCGAGAGAACGGGCATCTTTTTCCCAAAATTCGCTCTGCATTTCCCCTTTGTTGTACGAGCTATCAAACTTTATCTTTTTTTTAGGATGATTTCTTACTTCTTTCATATTGGACATCTTTTGTTTAATTAGGGTGCAGGTGAAGAATCTTCATAGTTTCTCACACTGTATATACTTTCCAAGTTGATCACCAATTGTTCAATGAAAGTCCTAGCCCAAACCATACATCTGTATGGTATCTTATCTCTCGGTAGTATTTGGAGAGGCTAATTTCTGGCTTTCTTAGTGTCATTATGAATTTATTTGCCTTCATGTAGGTTGTCTGCTGGGGCCTGCATATGCAGATATTAAGAAGTTTATAGAGTTCCCATACTTCCAGCTTACCGTTAGTGTTGCGGCCATCGTCATTAATGTTGTGGCTACAAAATCTTCTGGTGATGTACCATTGAACAATGCGCATGTTTATTTCTCTCACACTTTACTGCTGACTCGTTGTCACTTTGTTGGATTTATCATAATGTGTTTAATATAGTAGAACCATTATTGGGGAAGGCAGTTGGATGTTTGGTCGAGATTTCTTATAGATAATAACCATTGGTCTTGTTTATCCTCCATAATTTCTCCCCGAGTATTAACAAGAAACCAAAAGTAAAATTACCAAGTTTAAGGCTATGGTGCACGTTCTGGGGTCGACATATGTAAAGTTGAACCTATCATATGTAATAAGGGATAGTATTGTGTGAATCTTAAGATATATTTTCTTGGTGCAGCTTCTTTAGGTTAATCTCATCATGGATACTCTTGGAGCATTGGCATTGGCTACTGAACCACCAACAGACAACTCCTGTTGGTCGAATGTTATTTTTCTTAAGCAAACTATTTATTTAACTAGATCTCAAACCCCAAACTTGGCGTTATTCTGGGTTGTTTATGTCTTATTCGATTAGTAGTTAAATGATGCCCTTGATTTAATGCTTGTGAGAAACAACTTATAGGATATTTAATAAACCTATGTAAACCAAGTTTAAGTGTCTCTCTTTGTAATGCAGTTTAATCCTGGATACAAAAACCATGGTCTGCCCCAAGGTTTTGTATGTCATTTGAGGCTTAATAAGAATGGTACGTCTTTTGCAGTGGACGTGAATGAGTTTTTTAATTAATAAGAATGGTACATCTTCATTGTGCTTGTACTTACACAATTATGAATTCTCTTGCTATGTGAAGACTGTTTGAGGCTTCAATTTTTGAGAATCAATCAACATACGCATCAATTTTCTCTTATTCTGAGGCTCATAAAGTGATATCACGTTAGGTACATGTTATCATCGGCTCTCATTATACATGTTGTGAGGCAAATGCGTAATCCTGGAAATATGTGCTATGGATATACTTACACTAGTACAGTGACACTTTCGTCATAGTTAATGATTTGTTGCTCTTGCATTTCTTTTGGCACATCACTGTTTTTGCAATCACCGTTATTCTGGAAATATGTGCTGCGAGTGTTGGCTTAAAAAATCTTACCTTGTTGTCTCTTTTATCAGTTGTAGTTGTTTTAACTTCTTATAGTGTCAATCTCAACATCTATGCATGCTTTGAAACTTATTTGTAGCTCAGATTGCAGCTCACCTTCAACAACCTTGCCATCTTTTCATGCTTTCCGTTTCTTCTTGAGGTGCATCTGATTTTTTCCTAATAGCATTTTATCTTATTATAATGATTCGTTAATTTCTATTTGTTATGTTGCAGCTCGAATGTGATGCGCATGATCGTGAGCCATGTTTATCTGCAAATAAGGTCTTGATGCTTTGGGGAATTAGCATTGCACCACAGTGCAGAAAATACTGCCAAGTCACAGAGATCATTAGCTGATGGATTGATTGCTTGAGTGGATCTCAAACACACAACTGCTATAACTACGGTGTTCAAGAACTATCTTTTTCGGTTGTATGAACTTCTACATGAAAGTGTTCTAATTATTCACGACTTGTAATACACAAGTATGATTGCACTGCCATTTGTTTTCATCAAATTGTACTTGAATTTCTTCCAGTTATGGCATGATCATGTCCAAGATCAGTTTTTTTTATGATAGACGACAATCTTTGTATCATATGCGCTTATATTTTGTTGATCTCACATTTTAGACGTTGATCTCATATTTTATTCATAATCATGTCCGCACTGGTAATGAATAACAGGACACGAGGCAAATCAATATGCTAAGAACACCCCAATCAAAGGTAAAATTTATCCTTAACAATCTTAGTTCAGTAAATCACCAAATCCTAACAAGACACAGATATCCATAATCAAGAATGTCAAAAAAATTAAAATCCCAAAACTAAGCTTGGACTCTCAATATAAATCCCTTGCAATAGCCTTTGCAAGTCCAAAGTGCGTACTCCTTATGTAATATAAACTTCCGTCTCACAGTGTTTCTACATACAAATAAGACAATTCAATTATGTCAATAAAAAAGCAGGAGAGAGACATCCAAGAAAATAAGAATGTTATACCAAATCTTACGTAACTATTGAACAAAATTGCCCTCTCCTTCGTCCTTCTGAAATCATGCACCTTTATAAGTTAGTATATACAGTTCAAACGATTCATGCAACATGATATTACATTGAAACGAAAAAAGTTGTATGTGAGATTGACTACAAAATATACCTTTCGCTTAGCACAACCAGTTTGGTAATGCCTTTTCCATGGAAATAGGCACAAGTTCTTTGTTTCTTTTCTTCTTTTGCCAATTTGATAGAAGATTTCAACCTAGTAGCAACCTTTGGGCACCTTTTGATCTTAATAGGGGCATCTGGGTCACGTATAGAAATCTGATGCATACTTTCCATTTGAGAAACACTCGTACTTGAACCAACTTGACTAACCATTTTGTCGCCAACAAGTTTCTCCACATTGTTTCTTGCAGCTTGCTTTTCCAAGAAGCTCTTAAGCCATGCATCAATCTCACGTATTTCTGAAAGACAATTTCTTCCATTATCTATTATCTTCAAAAATTTTGCTCGAATAGACCACAATGTTAAAAGGCTTACTCCCTTTTCAGTTGAATGGCTACAGACCTCGTCCCCTCTATTGCCAATATCTCCCACCTTATACCGAGCATGAATTGTCCACCTAGGCAAAATGTAATACTCAGGAAGATCAATTATTTTCTTTTTCTTCAATATATAAAGGATATGCTTACATAATATTCTCGCCGTCTCAAACTTAGCACATGAACAAGTAGCCTTAACACTTTCTGACGAATAATAGTGAACAATTCGCCATTTCTCTTTATTAACAGTTATCAAACCCACCCTGTACCTTGTGACGCCAGGTTCCTTACTCAATGTTAAGTGCAGACAGCTAACACTAGCATTCCATTCTTTCTTGAAATTTCAAACAAACTACGAGTATAGCATCATCCAGCTCTTGCTTCAATTGGATGATCAGATGATAAGACTGCCCTGGAATTCATGGTCTTAAAATCTTTATCTTCCTCGACATACCTTCGATTATAAATTGATTTGTCATATTTCACAATAAATTCATTCAACATGGTATTAGAATTCACATACCCATAAAAATGAATGTATGCTTTCACTTCGTCCACTCGTGGTCATGCCAGCGAAAAAAGTATCTTCGAGAAAAGGTTTGCCCAATGTGCACGTAGGTTGTATGTATTTTGAATCCACCAATTTTCTTTTAAGTCATGCTTGTCATTCAAATCAACCCATCTGGCCTCAAAATCTTCAATACTCTGACTTTTTGTCCAATTGCTATGGGCTTCATGAAAGTCATCATATCGGGATCGCAAAGGTTGTAGATGTTCCATGACGTGCTTCTTAATGTGCCATGGGCAAAAACGATGCCGCATATTCGGAAAAAATTTTGCAATTGCATTTCTCATTGCTCCATCTTGGTCAGTGATGATTGCAATCGGGGGCCCCTCAAACATGCAACGCAAAAAATTCTCAAACAACCACACAAATGTTGCCTCTGTCTCATCCCCCAACGATGCAGCTCCAAACAATATCGACTGGTGATGGTGGTTTACTCCAACAAAATGGTGCAAATGGCATCCTAAATTTGTTAGTCATGTAAGTCACATCAAATACAATAACATCACCAAATTGTGCATATGATGCCTTTGACCTTCCGTCTGCGCAAAAAACACTTCTGAGAGAACCACCTATAGCTAAATCCACAGCAAAATAATAACTATCATCCAACGTTGCCTTCTCTTGAAAATGTTTAATAATCCCATAACATTATTTCCCCACATTATTTTTTCTTTTGTCGCATATAATACTTGAACATTGTCTTGGAGTTACATCAGCTTCTTCGCTAGGCTTCATCACATTCACAACCTAGTAATCTGAGAAGCTTTCAGGCCCTCGTGGTTAAGGTCAAACACTAGAGACTTACATACGTTTGTACGATGGTATTTACTATGAGAACGATGCTTGATTACCTTTGATGGAGTAGTAGTGAGAGGATGGTTATGAACATCTTGAAACTTGTCGACAACCCACATTCCAAGCTTCTTTGACAAAGTAACTTGCATCATCGCTTCACAATCGGTTCTCAAGTCCCTACACCTTTTTTCATTCACATTCGGTCTCTTGTCATCCAGTTTCTTGAAGCTGTCCTTAATGTACATGAATTGCCTCCTAAAAATTGCACCCGTGGCCCTAATCATATGTGCATTATGTTTGCGAGTACCAAAACCATTTAAAAGAGCATACTGATTGTAGAAGTCATATGCCGCTTCCAGCATATCAAATGTTTTTCCATCTATTAGTTGACTATCAAAATTATCAAAATTTTCATAACCCTCATTCTCTCTAGGCGTTTTAACCTCGTCATCACATTGCAAAAGATCACACACATCATCTACCCTAGGTTCATTACTGACATGAGTATCGAAAATATCAAAATCAGTCAAACCTTCGGTCGCATCAATTTTCTCAATTGTCTGAAAATCGTGTGAGCCCATTGGTGTGCTTCCACTATGAGTCATGTTATTGAACCTGAGCTAAGTTGATATAAGTTATGGCTGGCTGGGAGATGAAAGCTATTTCTTCATCAGTGAGCTTTGTCCAGAACATTGCTGGGTTACCTGCCCACACATGAGTTCAACAAAAAACGTGCAAGTATTAACTTACAAAAACTAGCCAGATAGGCAGGAAATATCATATGCGGATTAGGTGCTATAGAGTATTCAAATCTCAATACCACCATTTTGCCTTGGCTGAAGGCTCGTGAAATTCCATCAAATTTTCATCTCACGTGTATCTTAACTGGTGTTCTATGTCTAAAGCTGATGCAAAGTCAATAGACCTTTTTTAACCATTAGCTAATAGTTTAATGTTAATTAATAGGCAGCCTAAAAGTCTATATCGAAGTAAACATCTTAATGCTAAGAACCTTGATAATTCAACTGTTGGAGACATAACATAGGTGACCTTTTCGGGATTTACATTAATGTAAATCCCTTGTATGTGCATACAATGCCAAAACTCTGTAATACTGAGGAAAAAGGAAGTGGACATGCATGCATGCAAATTCAAGTATATATTAGTAATGGACTGTAGGAAGGGCAAAGGAGCTACTTTGAGAAGTAGAACATTAAAAGGAGGCAGAGACAAAGATGCAGCCTACTGGATAGATTTTAAAAAATACCAACATAAAACTTAACTATGAATTTAGAAGCAAATATAATTTTTTTTGGATATTGCAACATTAAGTAAGTTTATAGCAAAACGTAACCACGTTTTTTCAGACATTGAGATTGCTGCTATTGCTCTCACATAGGATGATACAAAAGAAAGAACAGTAAACAACAGTGAAGCAGGTGAGGGGTCCAGCCGTCCAGCTCCGTGAGAACTTGAGTTGTTGGTCATCACTAAAGGGATTTTGAGTCTGGTATAAGGTAGTTCTTAGGCTTACCTCGCTTGGTAGTTTTTTGGCTTACTCGCTCCTCAATGTTTTTAGGCTTACCTCGCTAAGTAAAATAAATGGTTATTTCAGTAGTTTCGTTTTTTGCATTTCAAAAGTCGTCTCTTAATCCTTGTGTGTTATACAGTTGCTGTGGTATTTTTTTGAATCTTTTCGTTTATTATAAAGGCATCTGTGGAACACAATGCATGAAAACTGAAGCAATACATTAAGGAGCTATACTGGGGTCTGGAAAACGTGTGATGCTACTTGGTCATAGCAAGGGTGGTGTTGATGCTGCTGCTGCTTTGTCTATTTATTGCTGACAAGGAAACCAGAAGAGTCACGAAGCTCTTAATTTGCAAGGTAATTAAGGTAGCCCATTTTTAACCATTAGCTAATAGTTTAATGTTGGTCATCGCCAAAGGGATTTTGAATCTGGTATAAGGTAGTTTTAGGCTTACCTCGCTTGGTAGATACCCAGAATTTGGATCATTTGTGAAGATCATTACAGCAAATTTGATTGCATTAGAGCCTTGTTAGGTTTACATACAAATATGCAAAAGAGTTTAGTGCACTTTGTTGGGCACAACTTCTATTTTTGTTTTAATAGTCCCTTCTGTTAATCACATTGCATACAAAAAGTATAAGAGGGAAGATACCCTTCGTTTAAATTATAATGTGATCTAGTAATGGCTTTTGAGCAATGCATAGAAGAGAAAGACTGCCTGCTAAGATCTACGTAGGAGAACACGGTAATTGGTCATCCATAGGGTCAACTAAAAAAGAAAAGGTCAAAACTAGAGGAGCAACCTTGCTGTTGCATTTCCGTACTACCTACTAAGATCTACGTATAACCTGAGCATGTGTAATTTCATTAAAACTTCATGCAAATGTAGCAAACCAAACAGGAATAAGTACATGCATTTTCAAACCTCTCCACAAGGAATCCTTGACGCTGCTGCTGCACTCGAGAAAACTCTGATTGGTTTGCTACGCGTTTGCAGCATCAACACCACCCTTGCTGTTTGGTTTGCTACGCGTTTGCTACAGTTGCACCCGTGCCGAAAAATGCATCATCCTCGACAGTACATCCATGCAAACTCTGATTAAAAACTCTGATCGCTTGCTCACCCACAGTATTGGATTTGGCTACATGGACCAAAAAATTGTGGCAGGAAGATGAGTGACGGTGGGTGTGAAGGTGGCCGGCGCGTGAAGGTTGGGGCGGTGACTAGGGAAGTTGGGCGTCGCCGGATGGTTGGGCAGTGGTTGCCAGGGCCCGCGACAAAGAAACGGGAGGAGAAAAAGGGAGAGAGAGAGAGGAATTTGACCTCTGACCTCTTTTTATTTTTATTTTTAATGAAATTACGTAAGTTTTGCCGTTAGCCTCACACAATTTGTGTGAAGTGAGGTTAGCCACCAAAACGGGTAGTTTTGCTAAAAAAATATATGACCAAAAATTTTTCCCCTTTTTTCTCTCTCCCTCTCCCCTCCCCGTTTTTCTCTCTTTTTCTTCGATCTGTCGCAGGCCTAGCAAGTCAACGCCACCATCACACATCACTATCTCTCTCGTAGACCACCAATTTTTTGATTTTTTCATCGCTGGCCACCGTTAACGGCCATCCTTGCCGCAAACGGAGGCTATCCTTCGAGCTTTACGTCCATCACACACTAACGCCATCCCTGTCGCAACTAATTGGTGGTGCCATGGGTGCGAGATGGCTTTAACCGGTGGTGCTCCGATGGTCGACGGAGGGATGATGGCCAGTGGGTCTACAGTCGGTGCCGTGGTGCGTTGGTGGCATCGCCGCCTCGGAACCAAGCTATTCGATGAAATGCCTGAGAGAAACGTCACCATTGCTGGAAAAGCGTGTGGCTAGTAGGACAGGGACTACCTTGGGTGCTTCTATTTTGGTTGTGGTTAGGGGTCTAAATCTCCTAGAGGTAATCAGTCATATTGCTGCACTATTTCCTTAGATTCACAAGCTAGATATCATGAGGATTCTACCAAATGGGTATGCTGCTGCTTAAATACCAAATCACTGATTTAGTTAAGAACATAACAATGGCTAAGGGATAGGCACATTCAATAAATAGGTGGATGTGGTGATAGTTCTCTTGAATTTGTACTTATTTTATGGTGCTACGTAGCTCTGATGTGCTGCATATGTGTTGTGTTATAGTTTAGACTCGAGTTTTGATGAACTTTTTCTCCTTTCTACCCATTAGCTTTATCATTGCCGAAGTTGTAATTCATTATTGACTACGGAACCGTTGATTTTCTTATTCCACTCTGTTTCATTTGTCTTAACCTAGATATATCATTATAATATTCTCTTTTCAGTTCGTGTTCTCTTATTCTTAGCAGTACTAAAATTTATGCTTCCTTTCTGCTAGTCTAACTGAAGTTAGAACTGTGAGTGAGTTTTTCTTATTATGAGGAGTTATTGATCGGCTACTTTTCAAATCATTTTTTTAGTGGTCACTTTGCATATATTTGACTGAGGCATAGCTCGGATGTAACTAAATATAGTGCTCTATTTCTTTCTTGTAGGAAGCTTTCTCTCTCTGCAACTCTAGTATCATTGAGGTGAGTGAGCAACTCCTTTTTTCTTTTCCTACAATCCTTTGTTTTCTAGATGGTTATGCAAAGTGAATTATATTAGAAGAAACAATCTACTAGAGCGGGCAACCCCCCTTTTCACCAGAAGTACAGAACTGATAATAGACATCCTGAAAAAAAAATCAACACTAACCTGCTGCAGATGCTTAGCTTGCGCTGAACTCAAGGAACTCCTAGATTTTTCTAGCTGACCACTATGATACGCCACTACTTGTTTAACAGAAATGCCGTTGATGGTTTAGTTTAAACTACGTCATTACAGCCATGGTTGGATAAAACTTTTCTATGGTATAGTGGTTATACCCTTATGAGATTCTGATGAAGGCTTGGCTATCACAAACCTGTATACAGTGAGTGTATCTTTTTTTCACGCAAGGGGCTGAGAAGTTGATAGTGATTTTGTTGGATAAGATGGTGAAAATTTCAGCTTAACATTCTTCTTCTTGTTTATTGCTTCTTGTTAAGTGAACTGTCATGCTGCTATCTTTCTTAGTTTGATATATTTTTTATATCAACTGCGATATGCTAAAACCCCATATCCTTCACATTGTTTCTTTTCTCAGGAAAAAGTGATCAATCTTTTAGCAAAGTTATATCAGTTTGCAATCCAGCCTGGTTTTCCTTAATATGTCCAAGGAGTAGTTATCAATAACAATGAGGATGGCATCTTGTACAATAGTGAGGATATGTACTTTGTACGAGGATATGAATGATCCTGAACTTGTCTATTATAATAAAGTTTCTTATTTGCTTCTAACATGCATTGTTCTCCTGCTTATGTTAAATCTCTATCGTTTGCCGAAATACATCATTACACAGGGCTCGTAGTTGTGTCTTAGTATTACACCTAGATCTTACTGTCGTAGCTGCCTATCGCTCTGATAATTTGACCATGTGAACTTGTTTATATCAGGTTGTTTGCTCTCTGCAATCTGCTTATTCTGACTTGGCTTTTTTTTCGCTTCATTTCTGCCGTTACCTCTTTTATCTTGGAAAGATTAGGACAATTCAGTTGGAGTATACAAATGCAAAAAAGTCCGTCCTCCAAGCTGCTTGGAAAGCTCCTGTAGCTGCTCTACGTTTCTGAGTCCAGTGCAATAAGTGGCTGTGATAGTGCACCTACTACTAAGAGAGATCCCTGAGAGAACTATTTTTGCAAAAAGGCATGGAGAAGGCTTCGAGACCATGCTTTGGGCTTACAAATGTAAGTATACTTGGTAGAAAACCGATATATAGAGTAGCCTGTCTTTTTCCATCCTAGTTGGATCTTGTGGTTAGCCTACATATATATTAGTTTGAGTGAGCTAATCAGGCTGTTCGAATTGGAGATCTCGAGCTGTTTAGATCTGTTGCTGAGAAGTTCTCCGGCACATTCGCTTCAGATCGGACTCACAACTTGATCGTTCGGCTGAGGCATAATCTCATTAGGATTGGGCTTCGCAACATCAGCATCTCATATTCCCGTACTTCAGTGCCTGATGTGCCAAAAAAATTGAGACTGGACTCCCTAAACCCTGTTGCAGATACTGAGAGTATTATATCCAAGGCCATCCGAGATGGTGCAATTGATGCTACAGTGAATCATGCAAATGGGTGGACAGTATCGAAAGAGACTGGGGATATTTACTCTACAAATGAGCCTCGCCTGCGCTTATAATTTGTTGATCTCACATTTTAGATGTTTCACTAAGAGGATGATTGTATGTGTTGTACATTGTTCAAGTGAAATAACATCTTTCTTTGATTTTACAATTTCAAGTTCATGTGTTTTGAAATTGGTTCAGTGCTAGTTCATTTGTCAAAATTTTAATAAGCCTCATTCTCTGTAGGCGTTCTAACCTCATTATCACTTTGCGAAAGATCACAAACATCATGTACCCTATGTTCATCACCTATGTTCATCACGGACATGAGTATCGGGAATATCATAATCAATCAAAGCTTCAGTCTCATCGATTTTCCCAATTTACTGAAAACTGTGTGAAGCCATCAATTTATTTCCACTGACAGTAATGTAATTGCACAGTTTCCAAACTTAGTGTTGACGCCGCCATAACGCCTAGAGAGGGAGAGAGATCACTGAGGGAAGGATTACTTTCCTGTTGATGACCATCAACTTCAATTCGGAAGGTAGATGAAATTTACTTCCAATAGATTACTTCTGGCAAAGCAAAAGCAAAAGCAAATAATCTCACGGCTTCCTTTCTGCCAATGAAATCTAATTTAAGAGGTCCAAATCAACATTAACCAAGGCTCTCTCTGCATGTACGTTCTTTTAACTCGAGAAATGAAATTCAGTCACACCAAAATCTATGGTGTTGGTGGTGTGTATTGTTGAGGCAGGAAGATGGGTTATGGTATGTATGATGGTGGTCGGCGCAGGAAGGTTGGGGCGGTGATGGGCGACGGTGGGTATGATGGTGGCCGGGCAGGAAGGTTAAGGAGGTGATCGGCGAGTTGGTATGATAATGGTCGGCGCAAGAAAGTTGGGGCAATGATCGGTGACGGTGTGTATGATGGTGGCCAGCGCAGGAAGGTTGGGACGGTGATGGGTGATTGTTGGTGTGATGGTGGCCGGTGACAGGAAGGTTAGGGCGGTGATAGGTGACGGTGGGTGTGATGGTGGCCAGCGCAGGAGGTTGGGAAGATGGCTTGCTAGGGCTTGCGACAAAGAAACGAGGAGGGAGGAAAACAGAGGAAAAGGGGGAGAGAGAGAGAGGGGGGGGGGGGGGGAGATAAGGGACTATTTTTGTTTTAGCAAAACTACGCTGTTTTGGTGGCTAGCCCCACGCAAGTTGCGTGAGGCTAGCCTTATATTCGCTTTCCCATATATATATATATATAGGGTCATGATCTATTACGCTATGAATGGATCAGTCCGCAACATAATATAACGGACGATAATTTACCGTCAGCTACATTATGTTGCGGATGGTGAAAAAATTGTTGTAGTGGCCGTCCACGCGGGAGAATGAACGGCCAGATCGCGCTAGCAACTTGGGTTAAGTTGCTAATATATATATAGATATATATATATATATATATATATATATATATATATATATATATATATATATATATATATATATATATATATATATATATATATAGTGTGTGTGTGTGTGTGCGCGTGTGTGTGTGCGCGCGCGCTCGCGTGAGTGTGTGTGGATGCGTGGTGATTCATTACTAACATTAGCAAGTTGCCGGCGTGATTTGACCGTCCGCTACATTATGTAGCGAACGGTTTTTCGTCATCGTCCGCTACATAATGTAGCGGACGACAAAAAAATGACCGGCCGCTCAAGCTCGTGATCTGGGAGTCCACAGTACGATCTGGACTGTTAGATCGCGCTAGCAACTTGGGTTAAGTTGTTAGCGCTAGTAATGGAGCACCACCATATATATATATATATATATATATATATATATATATATATATATATATATATATATATATATATTACAAACGTATCTATGTACTTTGTTTGTTATGATTAACAATTGCACAATATTTTTTAAATTTTACTAATTATCAAACGCAGTTGATTTTCTGAAAATTAGTTATTAGGAGTATAAACTTATTGAATAGTAATTATCAGAGCGCTGTACTATGAATACAAATACGGTCAATAACATGCAATTCCAACAATTTTCTATAGGCAAGACCTCATTTGGTGTTTGAGTTACAGACGGAAATGAGACGTTCTTCTTCTTCCTCTCTACTTCCTTTTTTTTTGTTTTGGATTTTGAGGTCATGTGAACTTATATGTACTTAGTCCATCAACATGGGAGACTTTAGATCATATTCCATACAAATCATAGACATAGCAATGAATTTCTTATTCCAACAAGGGAAGAAATAGTGCCGAAAGTAACAGACATAGATATGATTGACTTGTAGACCGTTGTGTGTCACAAAACTGGCTATCAAGAAGTTATCCACATGACTAACAAAGATCCCATAGAACAGTTTCCAGTTAATGAATTTACATAGACCTGCTTGACTTGGAGGTCCAGTAGAGCTTCCTTTTTTTAAAAAAATTTCCTTTTATTGATTTGGACGGTAAGAATTATCTTCACATGAGTTTAAACGTCAATCAAGGCTAAGTTTTCTCCCCGTGCGATTTAAAGGATGCAGCCTACACATTGACTTGGCGCATTAAGAGAAATCGAGGTGCTGGTCCCATGTTCAAGATTAACGTGGATTCCAAGCCTGAATTCATTGTATAATTTCTTCATTAAATTAAACAAAAAAAAGAAAAAGAGGAAACAACATAACTACAATACGATGTTCAATTTTCTTTGTTGTGTAATCTTGGAGACGAACAACACATGAAGCACGATGTACTAACTTTCAATGCACGGTTGGATGTAACTTCATTCGTGACATGAGTTCGATCTTTCAATTAACTATATTTTGCAAATTCAATACTATAATTTGAGATTCATGTATCCCCCCACGTGAGAATGGCAAAGGAAATGTGCCTTTGCCCCGCTCGTCCTGTGATGCATCGTGCATTCCCTTCTTCTCTTCCGCCCCGTCTACCTCACCCTGATCTGTCCCGTGCATACACAAAACTCATTACTACAACTGTTCATCGGATCTCTCATATGTGCTATCAATTAATCAGGACCTCATTTAATGTTTGATGGCATAAGTGCCTATGCATACTACACAACATTAGCTCCTATCCGGTTGTAAGAATCTTCTTCCAACCTCGTGTATAGTGACAAAAAATTGTCACTAAATGTTTCTAGTGACTTTTCTTCTAACACTTTTAGTGACAATTATTAACAGCACTTTTTTAGCGTCACTAAATAAAAGTCACTAAAAATATTTAAAGACAATTGATTGTCACTATATAGGGGTAGGAGGAATATTCCTTCAACCAAGGTAGCAGCCAATTTTTTTCCTATGCATACATAACTGATTAAAATATGTCTCAAGGTTATCAAGATTTTATTTCTCCACACGCTCCAACCTTGAGAAAGAGAAACCATGGAGAGCTCACGATCGTACTTGGTTTCACATTAGGACGTGATTTTGGGGATCGTCAAACTTGGTTTCACATTAGGACGTGATTTTGGGGTTTACATTATCCAAAATCAAAGTCAAGTTGAATTAAAGTTCATATCTTGTTAAACGTGTCTTCTGCTCTTGATAACTTCCATCGTCCTTTTGGATGCAAAGTCTTGATTGCACATTGCCAGGAACATTCTTGGCAACTCTTCCACCGCCCTTTTCTCTTTTAATAAAGTTGAAAGAAGACAAGCAAGTCCCTTTTAGTTGGAATTGCTGTGACCACTGCAATTCATTTTCCACGAAGACTTGTCATCAAAAGTTTAGAAAGTATCCACATATAAATACCCACATTCACTCCTCAATAACCCATCTCAAATATTGTTGAACTGAACCCTTTAGCTTGACACACACACCGACACACACTAGCCTCTACCTATCATCTCTATCCCCCTTAAAACCCACCCCATTATGGAGAAGAAAAATCCATCCTCAAAAGTTGGCATCATCTTGATGGGAATGAAGTCAGCTAGCCTCACTCCAACGGAGAGCAGCATTTTACTGTGGATGGCTCTTAGTTGGTTAAGTACAATAAATGACTTATATTTATGTATACTTCAGCCCATATTTCACTTCCTCTTTAGCACATGGAATTTTGGGAGCGGGAACAAGGAGGCCAAGCCCCAAGTTTTAACACCCAAACGCTGCTCGAGCAAAAATGTCAAAAATGAGAAGTTGGTCAGAGGAGACCTGGGAATGGTGATGGAAAAACTAGGAATTTCTGGTGATTTAGATAGGGATAAGCTTCTAGATAGACTTGGCTCTGAGGACATTGAAAACTTATTTGTGGAAGTAGAGCCGAGCCTAGAGGAAGTGAAAGAAGCTTTTGATGTGTTTGATGAGAATAATGATGGTTACATAGATGCAAAGGAACTGGAGAAAATCCTGTGTAAACTGGGCATTGTTGAAGTTCCAAAAGGGGAATGCCAAAGGATGATCACAGTATTTGACAATAACGGGGATGGACGGATTGAGTTTCGTGAATTTATCAAGCTTGTGGAGAACATGTTTGGCTAGGCGATTGAGGTGTAATCCAAACTACTTTTAACTCTTAATTCTATCTGTAGTTGTTAATTATTACTATTTACGACTTAAATTGGCATTTAAAGTCAGAGGTATGGGCTCGATGGCAAGTGGTAGCTTTCTGCCAACTTAAAAGGAAGCAACATCTTGGTCTTCATGGAGCTTGTTTGATCACAAATTCCTTTAAGATCGGTTATTGGTTTACATTAGACTTCGGAAATAGATAAGGCAATGAAGATAAATCGATATTGCAATGAAAATTGAGCCACCTGACAAGAGATGGCACAACATCAAACGATAAACGACCTTGCTTGTCAAAACATAGTCTTGTGTCCTCAAGAGGTACGAAAGACTAACAAGCCTAACCGATATAATGAACTCAAAATCAGTAGAAGTCTCATGATCCAAGAAGCTATGAGAGGCCTAAATCAGTAGTGACCACACTCCCTTGCCTCTTTGAGTAATCCCAACTTTCATCAATAAGTTTTGGCCAAAATTGATTCACTAAGTGTACGCCAAGATGAACTGCTTTAGCAGAGCCCTCAAAAACCAGATACTTATGCGTTAGATGGGGATTGCAAATATTACCCGAGCCAGCCTAGCAGCATTCTTGAAAAGCCATGGCATCCAACAATTCACATTAAAGAAGAAAGGCATTTTAAGGTTATAAAGAGGCTGGCGAGTTTAGGAGCGTTTCACTGCTCTACGTTGTAGTTTAGTGTTATCTGCTGCAATAATAAGCAGCAGCAGAACTTGCCAGAACGGTAACATATGAAAGCGGCATTAACTGCTAGTTTGGATGGTAGAATCTCTAGGCATCGTGCCAAAAGACTTGAGATTGATTCTCACCTAGACGTAGGATTTGGGAGGAGGGAGAGCTACTTCCAATGTGTAGTCTCCAAGTAACCTCAAACAAGAAAAAGAAAACAGTAAATTTTACATCGATAGTCATAGATACCAAATTATTATTTTTTTCAAAATGGTGTGGTTCATTCTGGTCCAGCTGTTTAGAAACAGCATGAGTACATTTTAAAGCTAGATAAGTTTGATGGACTAAGCTTGACTAATCCTAGGCTTGACTAGGCTCGGCTTGCTTGCAACCAATACTTCATATGTGCCTCTTGATCACATGGAGACAGTTGTTTTCTGGGTTGACAGCACACTGATTCACATAAATACCAACACTTCAGTTTTTTAAGCATGTACGCTGGTTTTCTTGGTATGTTGTTTGCCCGAGCAACAAGCTTAACGTGCTCTTATGGATGTTGAGGAAGCAAAGGCCATTTTTCCAAAGCATTAGTCAGTAACAGAGTTCTGACTCGAGTAGATTCTTCAAGTCTTTCTAAAAATTTAAGCATCCTCCATGATGATAGTTTGTCATGGTGAAGCTTTTGAATCTAAGTCTTCGAAAAGAACAGCTGGTTTACCACCCGTTCACCACCCTTAGATTTAGATTTCAGTGAAGCATTGTTCCCTAATCTTTGTGTCGATTCCTTTCCTTTTTCTACAGATTTAGATGTTAGAACATATCCACCAATATTCAGTTCATAACTTAGTGACTTGACAACATGTTTCTAGGCATTAAGCAATGTTAGACTATAATGGATCCCATTACTTGCTCAATTCGTATCCAATGACATATTTTGCGTGGCCCTCAGTTTTGATTGCACTTTTTCCTGTCCATTTGTTACTGAAGCAATTCACATCTTGAAAGGAATCATTCTCAGAGTATACTTCTCATTTTTAGGATTATGTATTTGGCAATTGAACTGGGAATGCACAACCCATGACGAAGAATCGGTGCATCCACCATACATCTTTCCTGTTGGACTATGAGATGAGCAACATGGTTTATCTCAGACTTTTAGAACATGCTTCTGAATATAGACTGGCATGCTACTAATTTCCTCAACATTAGACCGTTCAATATTTTCTACAAGAATGATCCTTGTGTTAAAGTGACATACACTGGAAATTCATAATCCACTCAATGTACATCATTTGTGCAAATTTATGTATTTGTTGTCCTTTTGAAATGCGAAATTCTATCAGGGATTCTCCAATCATTTTATGGACGCCTTATTCAACTCTATATATCGCATGTTAAACGTGCCTTGACAGTTTGCATCTGCTTTTTTTTCATCAAGGGCTCATTTCAATTTTATATGGCTGATCAAAGAACTACCTGCTGAGGTCAGATTTCATCAATGAACTCTTAATGCAGTTGGAAACTAGTTTTTGGTCAAAGCAACAAAGTTGGGAAGCATTCGGCCTCCTTCAAATGCCAAATTTGTTCACTCCATGCTACTGACGTTGAAGAACTAGAGGCAGCAGCTTTCGAGTTTTGGCACGACAACTTTCTTGAATAATCCTAATCACTTGAGTGGGTAGTTGATGCCAAGGAACTGCGGGTTTGCTCAGTTTTCGTTTTTCTTTGAGCTCCGAAAGCAGAAATTGTTCGGTAACTAGATTGCATTGAGGACTATGTTGAATGAAAAAGGATTCCTTTCCTTCGCTAGTAGATAAATTTCTTGAGGAACACACATGAAGGAGACTCTCTAGTGCTCCAACTCTTGCGATCTGACAGAGACCACTGATCTTGTGGTTTGTCAAGCGAAAACATGGAACATGTTTACTTTCATTAAGCAACTATCACATGGATGTCTTTCTGGTGCTTGTTACATGAAAAATGTGCTGTCGGAAACAACAAAAACAGTTTTCGAAAACAAAATCAATGGCCTAACAACCTCTCTTACTAGTTACTACGTACAGTGTAGGCAAAAAGACTACAGCTACATATAAATCTGCAATAGTGTTCTACGCAACCAGAAGTATGTTAGTGCTAAAAACAGAAAAGGTACGTGTGCAATCAAAACAAGAGGTAGCTCGCAACTCTTTTATGCTATATTTTGTTGCAAAAAGCACTTTACTTTCTCTCTTCAAGCTGTTACCTCAAGTTTGCTTGTTCTTATCACGAATCTATTTCTTATTACTAGTAAGAATCACGTGCTTTACACGTTATATAGTGATTCGAAAGAAAAATATCATAAACCTTAGTTAAAAGTACAATTAAAATTAATTAATATGACTATTACTGTTTAACTGTTTAACCATAATAAGTAAATCATTTCTTAACTGCAGAACAAATACTCGAAAGTATAGAAAGTTTATTGCACAAAATATAGGCCTATTCTCAAACCCAAAAAATGTATACTACTAAATAAATGTGTGAAGTTGATATGAGATAATGATGATAAATGCAGTAATTTTAATTATGTTAAAAAACCTAAGTTTTTCACCTTATATACATACATACACATTAGATTTATAATATAAATACAAACCCAAAAAAAGTTCATCAAGAATAATTTCTAATCCATATCATATCATTTATTGGATAATAAGACTTGTATCATCAAATTAAAAAGGATATGATATGGATTAGAAATTATTCTTGATGAACTTTTTTTGGGTAAAAAAAATAGGGAAAATTATAAAAAAAATGGGTTTTGGGGTAAAATATTTGGGGACGATGGTTTTTTTTGGAGAAATTGTGAAAAGAAGGGGTCAAAGTTTAAAATATCTGAAAAGTGGGATGGATTGAAAAAAAATGGCTTTTTTTAACCTCACTATTTCCCCTTCCCCAAAATACCCCTCCCTCCTTCCTTCCCCAATTACTTCTTCCACCTTCCCCCCCTCGCATTATCCCACTGTACTGCCTATTTCTGGCAAGCATTTCATCGAACAATGGAGACGCACAAGAGCCTCTCACCGACCCCAACTCAGCGGCCGAGGACTACGATCAGCCCGCCGCTAGGAGAATCCACCGCCTCGCGCTGCACCTCAATCCGTCACAGGGCCTCCACAACCCCGGCGATCTCCGCATGATGGCCTGTGCGGCGAAGGGGAAGCAGCTCGACGTCAGCACCCAAGAGCTGACGCAATGTTAGGCAGAATGCTCACACACACACACACACTCGGCATACTTGCCCCTCCCTCTTTCAGTCACCATGGCTGCTCCCCGTCCCCTTCATCCTCGCACACACACGGGTGCACACAACACAACACACACACACGCACACATACACACACACTTGGCAGATTTAACACACACCTAGTGTATGATGAGCTGTGCTGTAAGACTATAGAAGTCTATTATAACCGCGTATTTCCCTCTGTGCAATGTTAGGCAAGCTCCAAGACAAGGAAATCTTGCGGGAACTAGATAACCTTGTAGGAATAATGGGATCCCATGAACAACAGTGGAGGCGATGTGCAAACGGTTTGTGGTGACACCAGTCATTTTCTGTGAAAACACAAGTCAGTTTCTGCAAAATTGCGTGTCCAATTGTGCTGATGCCAAAGTCATTTTATGCAGAATGGCGCATGGGTGCTTGTTTTTTTCTTCGGTGGGACCACTACATACGTGGGATGACCTTGCGGGAACCACACACACACATTGCCCTTACACGGCTGGGATCATTGAGGGTTGTCGGTATGCTTAGTTTTGTTGGGAACTCAAAGCCTATTGTTTCGTCACCTCTCCGTTAGGGCGCATTTTATCGGCCCGGCTACTCATGATTGTTGAGGCCGTAAGGAGTCCGATGCGGAGTGGTTCGATGGGAACTTAGCATTGGCATGCATTTTTCTTTTTTTTTTTAGCTACAATTAAATTTTTCTTTGTATCGGTGTGCATCATTAGCAATGATTTGTGAAACGGGAAGGCGTAAGACCCCATTAATAATCCTTCTAGCTCATAAGTTATTCTAAATGTTTATTTTGAACCATTTTGCAATAATAAAAGTTTTCGTTAAAATTTTGAGTGATTAATGAAAGAGTGGAAATTTTTGTGATTTTCCAATTAGGGTTTCATATATAAACCTACATATGCTATAGGGCAGCCGTCTTTGGTTTTTCGTTGGATACCCTATTGCTGCAGAGTGAGAGAGAGAGAGAGACCGAGGGAGAAAAGAGAAGAGATCGAGGGAATTTTTATGGCGAAGTATTTTCGGTAAGCTTGCTTTTAGAGATTCATGCTTCATGTGTATGTATATGTGTGTAATTCGGTAGGTGTATAAATGGGTATTGCTTAGTTTAAGAGGGCTGTAAAGGGTTAGATTTTTGGAGGCTGTGACTGCCGTGATTTACAACAAATGAGCGGGTAGTAAAGAGAGATAGCTGCGTGAGAATGCCCCTCAGCTTTGACTCAAATGTACCCAGTAAGACTTCTCCCCCAATCCCATAATTCCCTCCAAAAATCTTCCCAACCCCACCGCCCCAACCCCCCTGGCTGCGAGGTAACCCCCCATCCCCACCCCCTCTTTTCTATTTTCCCTCTAATCCACCCACTGCAACACAGCTGCAACACATTCCCGTTTCCCACCCAAGCCACAACACAGCAGCAACCCAACCACCCCCTGGCTACGGTAACCAAAAAAAATGACATGCTTTCCCTCTGTGCAATGTTAGGCAAGCTCCAAGACAGGGAAATCTTGCGGGAACTAGATGGCGTAGCTTGTAGGAATAATGGGGTCCCATGAACAATAGCGGAGGCGATGTGCAAACGGTTTGTGGTGACACCAGTCATTTTCTGTGGAAACACAAGTCAGTTTCTGCAAAATTGCATGTCCGATTATGCTGATACCCAAGTCATTTCACTTGCAAAACAAGCCAACAAAACAAAACCAATATTTCTATACAAAATTTATTTTTTTCTCCCAAGTTTTGGACCACTTCATATTCCAACCCAAGAGCTCCAAAATCTTCTACCAAAAGTATCTTACTAATGATCATTATTGGCACCATGGAGACCATCTTTTGTCTATACTACTATAACAATCTTTTGATAAAGAAAAAAGAAGTAACAGATCTGCTCTAAATATGCCGCATGAAGACATAAGGATGCAAACTATTGAAAAAGTTAGAAACTATCTAAATCCATCCATCTAGAATAATACCTGCAAAAATGAGGACCGAAAACTTCCAAACTCTAGCACTTGTTCGGTTGCAATAAAATTAATAGTATCTCCTTCCAGGTTTGCATATCTTCTCCAGATTCTTGTTGCTAAAACAAACCATGCACTCATATAAATGATTTCATATTACCAAGCCAAAAGTAACAAAGAGTGATGAACAATCCTCGCTTTAAAAAAAATGGATATTTTTTAAACTTAAGAGTGATACTAACCAAACTACCCCTCCTCATCTTCTCTTCCAAATCAGCTTCCCCTCCAAACTACATGTCCCTCACCCCCCTCCTCTCCCCTGCCCACGCCTCAGCCCACCCCCACCCACCCACCCACCCACCTATTATAATTTTCAATATGAAAAATTCCAAACACGTTAATCTCCTTCGTGAACAACAACTTACATGCAAATGCTTTAGCCCCCTTTCTTCATGCAAGTGTGCCAGTGGTACTCGTCAAAGCTGGATTATTTCTTCTTTGCTTATAGAACAATGAAAAACTAAATATCAAGTTTTAATTATCAACGTCTAATTAAAAGAAAAGATAGGTTGGAACTGATCTAAACTCGCTTGTATGTACCAACCAGTTATATCCTTTGAATTTATGATATAGTTGTATAATAACCATCGGAAGTGGTGACTAACGTTACTACCATAATGGAAAAATAGATATTGGCAATTGGGATTGATTTTGTTGGATAAAATTGAGGATTATGTGAGGGAATTTGAGGAGGTTAAAAAGGACTGTGGAGATTAAGGGAGGATGAGAGTGGGCGCTGTTGATGACCAAGCAAGTGGAAACACAGTGACAGCCTCCAAAATTCACATGGCACTATCGACTACACACCCAATTGACGACACACGCACACAACTCTTAGGAAACGAGATCATCAGACATAAACTTACGTGCAAAAATGTGGTATCAAGTTTGTTTTCAAAGTTTTGTATTTGTCCCTTCGCATTAATATTCAGTTAGTCTGCAAAAAAGTAAGTATTTTGGTTCTAACACCACACAAGTTGTTGTGTGCAGAAACCCAAGTTTTTTATGCAAAAGTGCATGTCAGATTCTGCCGACACCCCAGTATTTTTATGCAAAAATTACGGGGGGCACAAGCGCTACTTTTGCTTTGGTGGGACTCCTAAAAAAAAAGACCTTGCGGGAACTACGCGTTCTTTTTCTAAGGGGGTTGGGATTGAAAAAACGAATGCGGTTTAGCCATTTTGTAATGAAAAGCATTGCAAATGGGGCTGCACTTCTCCCTCGACATCTTAAGAGGATTCAATACATACAAGAAATAAGTTATCCACGCATTCATTGCTAAAACACCTCTTAAGAGGATTTAATACATACAAGATCTAACTCATTGCTGTAGCTAGTACTAAAAAAAATCGAGCGAAACATATAAGAATTATTGGTATAGCAATTCAAAAAGGTATTCTAATTTGTTAACAAAAAGTTTATTACCTAAAAACAGAAGTAGTAGAAATATTGTAGAACTCACTTTTTGATAAAATGCGCCATAACAGAGAGGTGACGAAACGATGTGCTTTGAGTTCCCATCGAAAGGGCAACGGAGCATACTGACAACCCTAAACGATGTGCTTTGACAACCCTCAACTTTTTGCACTTTATCTCTTCACACATGAAGTTTCACGCATGAAGCATGCGTGTAGCTCTTCCAGAAATCTTGCGGGAACTAGATGACCTTGGGGTTTTTTGGGATCCCATGAATAGCAGCGGAGGCGATGTGCAAATAGTTTGTGGTGGCACCAGTCATTTTCTGTGAAAACACAAGTCAGTTTCTGCAAAACTGCACATCCGATTGTGCTGATGCCCAAGTCATTTTATGCAGAAATTATGGGGGCATTTGCTTTTTTCTCAGTGGGACCACTACATACGTGGGATGACCTTGCGGGAACCACACACACACATTGCCCTTACACGGATGGGATCATTGAGGGTTGTCAGTATGCTTCGTTTCGATGGGAACTCAAAGCATATCGTTTTGTCACCTCTCCGTTAGGGTGCCTTTTATCGGCCCGGCTACGCATGGTTGTTGAGGCCGTAAGGAGTCCGATGCGGAGTGGTTGATGTGTTTACCGACCAAGCACAGAAGAACGGTGTAGACGCAAACGGTTTGTGGTGACACTAGTCATTTTCTATGGAAAGACAATTACGGGGCGTGTGCGTGTTGGTGGAGTCAGTGTCTCTCGGTTTGGGAAAAAGTCTCAATTGGAAGGAGATATGGGGTGGGCAGTGGCGGAGCCAGAAAGTATCTACGAGGTGGGCACCTAATTGACAAAGGAAAAAAAATAAGTGTAATTATTGTGACATTGTATTAAACCCAACAATCAAACGAGCGAAGGTAGAATCGGCACGAGTGAATCACCCACAATTCTATCAGTAGCCAATTCATACGCTCACTTTCTACCCTGGTACATTCAAGGGTAACCCAAAAATTTGTGTGCCAGCCTAATTCTAGATTAATTACACATGAGTTGCGAAAATTTGTGTGCCAGCCCAAAAATTTTTGTCGTTACGAAAATTTACTATTCTTTTGGAACATATGAAAGAAGACGTAGAAATTCCAACAGAATTAGACGCTCGCAACATTCGTTCTTTGAGGTAGCTAAAGGTAAGTTTGAAAGGAATCTAATTTTTTATTAGTTATACCGTTAAGTTCTAACATGTTACACTCAGTTTTAACTAAAAAGATATTTGATTTCAATTGAAGATTAACTTGTGGCAAGATAAGATTAAGTTGGAAGATAACAAAAGTAAATATAAGGATAAATGAGTAAAACTAATTTTCCCCCATTGATCAATAACAACTGAAAATTATAATAGTTATGGTAAAGGTATTATGGAGCTTCCAGTGGTAGATGTCACAGTACGACGGTGGTAGGAACTGTAAAGATGACAATGATCGCGTCACTTTTTGGGACGTGACCATGGGTAAGTCCCAAAAAGTCACTTTTTGTAAGTGATGGAAATAATCTACAAAATGATGAAATGCTTTACTGACAACAAAAATGAACTTTACACAACACAAGTAGAGAAAATAAGGAATTGAATGAGAGTCCGGGGCTAAAACGATGAACCCCTCTTATCCTATATACAACTTCCCTAGTTACAACAAAATTTTCGTTTCTATACGATGTGAATCTCAAAATTGTACAAGATACATAAAAAATGAACAATTTTGAAGCCTCATGTGGCTAACAAAAAATTTACAACCTCCATAAATCCCCTCACGCAATCCTTAATTTCATTCAACAAATCAATCTTCAATGTCTAGATTTAGGGGAAATCTGAAAATTCTTCTTTTTTGCAGAGTAGTTGGATATTAATACAAACGGACGAACACTATTGCATCTAATGACTTGTGTTTTTGTAGAGTGAGACTTGTGTCACAGCCAACATAACCTGCTAACATTAAACTCACTCATCAAGTCTTCTCAGTGGCATTTCATCAAATAGTTGGCGTGCGTCTTCAGCCTTCGCGAACTCCCTCACCTAAACCTCAATTTCATCTAACAAATCAGTCCTCAATGTCCAGATACAGGGGAAATCTGATGCGGGACTTGGGCCGATTGGTGGGTGGGTGAGTAGGAGAGGAGAGCGGGGTGGGAAAGGGAGAGGAAGGGGCTGGGGCTGGGGGAGAGCTTGTACGTATTGAAGTTTGGAGGAAGGGGCTTGGGGAAGGGTAATTTGGGTAAACAAAAATTGAAGTTTTGAAAAAACCCATTTTTTTTAAGGGCCTCCCTTGTTCAGAAATTTAGAAAACTAAACCCACTTTTTCTTAAGTTTATAAAAAAAAACCACCTTTCACAAATATTTATTCCTAAATCCCCTCTTTTCCTAATTTTCCCATAAAAATAATACTTATTGCATAAGGTTTTGAGAGTTAAGAAAACCATAGCAATCCACTATTTTTACCAAACACATAGATTCATTATAAAAGTTGAAAAAAGAAGGCATAGTCGAACTTGTAGGTATTATGTCTTATATCTATATCGGCAAGTTTAAATTTGCAGTCATATGTAATAAAAGTTGGTAGATAAAATAGCCGATCTACCTCATAAAAATATTGTATATAAATACTGAACATAATAATACCTGAATTTAGGAATGGTTCTCTAACAAGTAGCGAAAATTATTGTGTTCATTATATTAATTTTGACGTTGGTATCAAGGTTAGGTTTTGATAAGTTTTTCTTAAAAAATGAACAGAGACTTAGCATCATATATACGATTGGGTTAAATCCAGTCCCCCCGTGAATTGAATTTAATGCTTATGTCACTAAAAGATACATTAGTTATTTTCTAACCTCTTCAGCACTTCCCTTGGAATCATTTTTATATGGTGGCCCCATATCGACACCTGTTTTGATTACATTCATGCAATCTTTGTAACTAAAATATGTATTAGTAAACTTTTAACATCTCGCAGCAGCAGATTGTTTCAATTCAGCCAAAAATATTGTAATTTACTCCCATCTTTTTAAAATCCAAAAATACCCTTAATCCTTATAAATCTTATAAATTTAAAATGGATATTTTAAATAAAAAAATGTATAGCCATTTAATCTCTTAATATTATTTTATATGATGTGCCAGATCCTCACCCTTTTTGTTTCTTTATATTTTTTGTCACTAAAAGACGCATTAGCAAACTTAAAAGGAGTATTTCAAGTAAAGCAAATATTTACTCATTTAATCCCTTACTTATCAAAACTTTAGAGTTTTCAACTAAAAAAAAATCAACCATTTGAACTCAAATAAATTGAAATATTGATCAATTCAGATTCACCTAATACTATCACTTATAATAGTGAAATATACAAAGATAATAGTTATATAAAGAACATGTTATCGTGTAAATATATGGTATTCCGGACTACAATAGATCGTATAAAAATGATAACGGTATGAAGAAAATGTTGTCATACAAATAGGGGTATTCCAATAACTCTAATACAAATATAGGATTATGTACTTGCGACGAACTCACATTATATTTAAGAGCAGAATGTTATGATCTAGCGATTCTTATGCATTTAAAAATTTCTAAAAAGCTCTAGTTTAACGATAGTTGTATTACACTTATATGTCCGTATTCAAAATCTGGAATTAAACTTTAGTTTTATGATAGTTGCAATGTACTAATATTTTTACATTGCAATCTATATACATATATAATAATGCAAATTTGTAGCATATGCATTGACATACAAATATGAAATACAAAATTAAAAAAGAGTTGAGCTTTTAAAAAAATATTTAATGTACTTTAGCTATATTACATTTCTTTTAAAAGGCTAGAGCCAACTCTATTATCCACAAGTTGTTTTCTTTAATCAAATTTGATAGAGAAGATGTAGCAGCTTTAAAGTAGGTTTTATAGAAATCTTTGTTCTCTGCAATTTATTTTTCTTGATCGAATTTGATGAAAAAATATAGTAGCTCTAAAGTAGTTTTGTTTTGACGTGAATGGACGCTATACTTTTTGATTGAAATTTTTTCAGTAATCAGAGAGCATGCATGAATCCAATGTTGATTTTATAGGATTATTATAGGGGTTGTTTTTCACTTTTTTTTCTTGACAAAAGTCAATAACCATTAAATTCTAACAAAAATATATATTCCAATAAGAATATTTTATGGGAGGATGCTTGATATCCTTAGAGAAGTCAAAATAACACTCTAATTCAAATGAGCATTTAATGAAAAAATTAAGTGAAAAACACCCTAATCAGCACTAATCTTTTATAAAGATTTTAATTTAGAAAGAGCATCTTAAGAAAAAAAAATGATTAGCCATTTAACTCCGGTCAATTACATATGCATTTAGAAGGTCCTAAAAATTTTAATTTATTTAATTTTCTTATCTATACTATATATAATAGGATTCGATTGATAGGGTCATTGAACAGCAAACTCCCAATACTATTTTCTAGAATTTTTTATTTAATTTTATACCAACATAATTACGTGTCAAGAGTTCATTGGCCAAAAAATCAACTTTAAAATATAGAGTTTTTGCAAAACTCCCACATTATTATTAGGCCACACTAACCATGCAAACTTCCACCACATCACCCACGTCTCCCACTTCCATTATCTCCATCCTCTTCACCACCTTTCCTACAAACTGACACATAAGCAAGCAAAAGAAAATTTTGATGGGTATTCCATTTGGTTTGTCACGTCTCCCACTTCCATTATCTTCCTACCACTTCAACACCTTTCCTCCAAACCGAAACAGAATCAAGCAATAGAAAATTCTGGGTACTGCATTCACTTTGTAAATTCAGCCGATAATTACGCCATTTCCAAGGCTATACCATTTGCCTTTCTGGTAGTTGGTGTTCACACTTTTATGCCATTTGCTTTTGTATACCATTTGATTCTCTATCCTATGTATTTATTAAGTTTCTATTTGCTTGCAGTTGAAGGAAGTTGCAAAAGAGAATTCTGGGTATTCAGTTTGCTTTGTACATTCAGCCGAGGATTACACCATTTGCATTTCTAGATAGCATGTCTTCACACTTTTATGCCATTTGCTTTTCTGGCTTATGCAGTTTGTAGTTACAAAGAACTATATATAACTGAAGCAGCGAGACGTGGAAGATTCAGAACATCTGATTTTCTGGCTTATGCAGTTTGTAGTTACAACGAACTACATATAACTGAAGCAGCGAGACATGGAAGATTCGGAACATCTGAAATCTTTACTCTTCATGGTAATTAAGAATAAGTAGTTACGTAGTGTTGTTTTAACATTCAAGAACTCTGTATGACTCGAGAGTTGCTGGCTTATTTTGCACTCAAGAGTGCCTTATTTTGCTACATGGTTTTGCTTAGCCTTAATAAAGATTCATTTACTTGATTTTGCATGTTACGTGTGGGTTGATGGGTTAATTTAATCCCTTTTCAGAAAGCGCCGTGAGCATCAAATTTATGACCAAATCTACGATACGGAGTAATTAAACTTTACCATAGTCTCATTGTCTTCTGCAACAACCTCGCCGTAGAAAACTTGGCCGGCGTTAAGTTCGTGGTCACCTCCAACATGATGTTGGAAAATAAGTTAGAACTCCATCCCTGTTTTTGCCTGTACATCTTGACTAATTGATTTTCAGGGAGTAGTGTCCTCCACATCGAAGGAAAATCCAGTAATGCACTTAAGTTTCAGTGAAATTTTTTGGACATCATCTGATTTGTCGATTTTAATTGTGCAAGTGTGGGCTGTGGAGTGCTAGAGTAAATATGAATCTGGAGAGTGAAAGAATTTATGGAATTTTTGGTGGTGGGTGTGTTGGTGTGACCTGAACTGGGCTGTGCCCCGTGTTGTGGGGGTCGTGGGTAGGGGTGGGGTTGCGGTTGTGGTGTGCTTTCCATGTTGTTGAAGGTCATGGGAGAGTGATTGTATACATGGTGTGGTGCATGGGAGTTGTGGGGGTCAGGTGGGTTTTATGGGTAGCGGTGGTAACTGTTTGTGTGTGATAGAGAAGGGTGGGGGGAGGGGCTGCGGTGCAGCGGTGGTGGGTTTGGGTTGTCCGTGTTGTTTGGGGGTTGTGGGTTTTGTTGGGGGTCGTGGGGAAAGGGGTGTGAGGCGGGGGCTCCCGTTTAGTGGGGGTCATTAGTAGTTAGGGTTTAATATGGGGTAAGATAGGTGGGTAGGTGTTCGTATAGTAGTTGGGTTTAGCGCAGAGTAGAGGGTAGAGGTAAGGGGAGGTGGGTGTGGCTGGGGGGGTCTACGAATAGTGGGGGGTAGGTTTGTGACTCACGAGTTGTGTGTGAGAGAGAGCTCCCCCCGGGGGGAGGGTAGTTGGGTGTTGGGGGCGGTAACGCAGTGGAGAGACGTGGGGGGGGGGGGGGGGGGTGAACCGTGGGGTAGAGCTTTGTGTGAGTGTGTGTGGTAGCAGATGTTTGGACTGTTAGGCAGTGTGTGTGTGTGTGTGTTACTGCGTGTGTGCAGGGGGGTGTTATGTGTGAGATTGGGGTGCGGGGCCAGGGGGAGGGTGGGGCTGTGTGTTGCAGGGAGTGTGTTTGTGTGAAGATATACACACACACACACATGTCTTTTGGTGCAAAGATGGTGAGGGAACATAATCCTCTGCATGCTAATGACCATGGGCATGAATAGGTAAACCCAAAAAAAAAAACGATAATTTGGAAGCCTAATTTAAAATACATGCACGTATTATTTAATTTTATTATAAAATTAGGTTTATTTTCTTCTACTTTGAAATATCAAGATTTTCGTACAGTAGTTTGTAAACTTTTGGTTACAAACTGCAGTCTATAAAAAAATTGCATCAGTTTGTAAATTTTTGGTTAAAACTGCTACAGCCATCATCACACACACTCATTCATTTCCCTTCCAAAACTGTTGCATGATTTCTACATTTCAAATTACGAGTATAATGTTGCTTGACAGTCTCCTTCAAACCATGTTTTCTTAAATATAGCATTTACCAAGGGGTTGGCCAACGAGATGACATACTAACTGAATATCGAAGTTTAATCAGATTATTGAAAGTCTCCATAACCTATCTTCTTCTAATTTTTTTTTATCACTTTTTAGCATCATTATTTATAATTAACATGTCGTTATACATTACAAATGAATCGAATGATGGCATGCAATAAACTTCAGTGTAATGTGGTGATGAGTGATTATTGCTGCTTTTTTTATTTTTATTTTATGGATGAGTCACTACGATATTTGGAAATTTTGCTTCAATTTTAACTTTTAGTCACTTTCACCTCTTTAGAGTGTCATTATCCTTTTTTAGGTTTTTCATTGCAATTGAAGTTAAGATGAATTTTCTTTACCTTATGGCCTTTTCAACAATCAATCATAATCGTCTAATTCGAGAGGAAGTAACAGGAGGTCTTTGCCCCTCAAAGATTATCAAAAATATTTTGTGACATTTATTGAATGGAATTTGAAAACATAATCCAATTTTAATCATGTGCGAAACTATGTTGTGTTTTCTAAGAAGATCTTCAAGAAATTTATGGCTACTAGCTCACAAAATTTTGGTAATTTCTTTGACTATTGAATGCATAGTTCGAGGTTTTAGACAGATACATTTTTGAGATTTTTATGCTTCCAACTTAAAATTTTAAGTGTTGCGAAATTGGCACCTTAGAAATAGAGGACCGTAATGAGTTATGAATTTACCCGTGCATAGCACGGGGTTTTAGCTAGTACCAATATATCCATATTCAACAGCTAAACTAAACTTTAGGTTTATAATAGTTTAATTATACTAATATGCTTGTATTGAAATTTATATACATAAATAATAATTCAAATCTGTAGAATACGCATCAATATACAATTGAAATGTAAAATTTGAAAAAGGTCAAATTTCTAACAAAAAGTTCAATTTAGTATAGATATATTAGATTTCTCCCAAAAGATTATAGAAAACTCAATTCTCTGCAAGCTGTTTTTTTCCCTAATTTGATGGAAAGATGTAGTAGCTTTAAGGTAGTTTAATTTTGACGTGGATGGAGGTGGATGGAGGTGGTAGGTTTTGATAAGAACATTTTAGTAATCAGGGAGCATACAACAGTGTAAGGGTAATTTTATATGGTTTCCATAGAAGTTTTTTCTTTTTTTTTCCCTACAAAATTAAAAATGACCCTTATCTCTAACAAAAACATATATTCTAATAAGGTTATTTTAAGAAAAGCGGTTTGATTCGGTAGAGAAGTTAAAAATACCCTTTTTTTAGTAGCACACTTTTTCAAAAAGGGTATTTAATGAAAAAAAAAGTTTTAAGTCAAAAGTCGAAAAAAAACCCATAACTATAACAAAGGCATATAATCTAATAATGGTATTTTAAGCAAAGAGACTTGATATCCTATGAGAAATAAAAAAAACACCCTCATTTTTTAGTAACTCTGTAATACAAAAAAATTAATAGGAAAAAAAGTTTTAAGGAAGTTTGATTTTCCCATAATGTATCTTAATTTTTGGCCTAATTCTTCTTCTGATGATCGATTCAACCTCTGATCAAAAAGATATACCTTGGTTAGTTTTCATCTCTACAACAAGTTTAGTAATGAGCATAACGGCCCTAATCTTATAGAAAGACTTTAACTTGAAAATGATATCTTAAGGAAAGAAAAAATTAACTATTTAAGTTCATACGTGCTTTTACGTATGTGTGTGTGTATCTATACTATATATAATAAGATTCGATTGATAGTGTCTATGCCTTCCAAAGTACCAATCCATTTTTCTAGAATTCTTGAATTTTTGTTATAAATATAATTAGATGAAAAAAAATCTATTGGCTAAAGAAATAAGCATAATTGTTGAGGCCTCCTACATTTTAGCCCCATGACCTCCTTTCTTTTAGGCGAAACGGAATCTGACCGTTTCATTTCTTTTCACCGGCTCCTTTCTATTAGCCACAGCCTGCTTTGAACTTCTACTCCTTATCAACAAATGTTCTCAGTTCAACTATTTCCTAAAAGGGAAAATTATGAAAACATGGGTTTTCTAATTAAGTATTTGGGGTTGATGGGTTTTTTTGGGAAAATTGTGAAAAGAGGAGGCCAAACTAGAAAATTCATGAAAGGTGGGAAAGGTTGGGAAAAAATGGGTTTTTTTTAAAACCCCCTCTTTCCCCTTCCCCAAAATACCCCTCTCCACAGTAAACCCACTTTGTGCACTACGCCCAGCCATTCTCCCCTCTTTTCAGGCCCTCGACTTCATCCCCCTTCCCTCCAAAATTCTGCCTACCCCACTCCACCTTCCCCCCCACCTGCAAGTTACCCCACCCCCTACCCTGCTGTGGTCACCCCCACCCCACCCCGACCCTTCTCCCCCAATCGGCCAATCTCTTTGTCCCCCTTCCTTCCAAAATTCTGCCTACCCCACTCCACCCCCAACCCCGCAGGTTACCCCACCCCCACCCCACCCCCTATGAGGGTAAAAAATGCAGGACGCTTGTGCGTACCTATTTAAGGAGGGGAGACTTTATCATCTACAAGTTGCAAAGTGTTCCCTCCCCTTTTTTTTAGGACACAGAAACATGCGTCAAGGAGCTGATGTGTATCTATCCCTTCTTTCCCAAATGTCCGTAATTCTACTACTATAGAAATAAAAGTCTGTTAAACTACCTTACATCGTCTAGCAATTTGATTTTTAGACCCCAAGTCAGCAGCTTGCTGGGCAATACTGGCCTCGTAAACAGAAGTCCAACGCTCACTGCCAAGTGAAAAAATCTCAGCAGAAGAAGAAGTCATTTCTAGAAATGAATTTGCAACCTCAGGTCGCTGGTGACCTGAGGTCCTCCCCTCTGGGTTCTCCTTTTCCATGCCCATGTTACTATGATGTTCTTGCCTCTGCACAGAGAATGGAAAAGCTAAACTAAGGAGTTTTGATGAAACAATTTTAGCGACATAATGCACACCCGTCTCTAAAAGTGACTTTTAGAGACGGGATTCTGCGATGGAAAGCATTACATCGCTTAAAATCATAAATACTATTTCAGATACAAGATTTAGGGATGACCGTAAACCCGTCGCATTTTCCTATGGCTCGGTTTTTATTTCAAAAAATAGTTTGAAATTAAAAATTTGTACGCATGTCTGTTTCCGCTAAGTCATCTTCTCCAAACACACATCAAATATTTGAGTAGTGACGACAATTTGTCGATACGTCCCAATGATTTGTGCACTTCCTAATTTTGTCTATGTGCAGAAGCAATACTACCCTTGCCTATTACAAGAACTTACGTCCGAGCTCTAGGTTTGAATTACGGTTGTGCACGGTTTGAATGAAACAAGTCTTGTTATGCAAGAAAACAAGTCAGTTTATGCAAGAGTGCAGGTCAAATTCAGTTGATGCCCCAGTAAATTTTTGCAGACCTTAAGGGGGAGGCAGAAGCGCTGATGTTACATGTTAGCCTTTCAAACGGGCACTCAGACGCCGAGAAAATAAAATTGGGTATCTAGCTCTAACGGTATTACCCACTCTCTCTCACTCGCTTTCATTACCACTATTTATGACCCTTCTAACGAAGATTGCTCTGGTTTGTAGGTTTGATGAACGTGATAACGGACTTTGAGCAGCGGACAATTCCATTGGTAGATACTTATTGCGACGGTACGTTTGAAGTCCGTCGCTAAATATATTTTCTGTATTCTAATTATCTGTCTATTTTTTGAAATTAATTTATTACGTTAAATATTTAGAGGTGGAACATTTCATCGGCAATGATTGATGACTTTTAGTAGCCGAATATCCTTCGCAAAACGTTTGTCATTCAAAACTTTAGCAACGAAGATCCGATCGCTAAAAGAAGACCAATTAATTAAAGACTTTCAGCTCCCCGAAATAAAATATGCCGCTAAAAGTCGTACTAATCTCTTGCGGAAATACTGGAGTTCTCTAATTATAACTGATAAACCCTTATGGGAATCCTTAATTGAACTCTAGTTTACACTAAATAATCCTAATTAAACCCAACTAACTCCGATTATGTAAGAGTTATCCCTATTTAAAACCATGACACCCTAATTACAAGATAATAACCCTAATTAACCGTTCAAATTTAATCGCAAGTATATGCCTTAAACACCACGGATTAGGCAAATTAAACCCTGGGGTTAGGGCCCGATAAATCATTGACAGACCCATTACAAATACCCAATTAGGGTAGTTAACTTTAAGATGCTCTAATTATGCGGAATTAGCCATAAGTTTGCCCCTATTATAGACTGAATAACACTAATTTAAGGAACGTACCCTCCATGAGCTGTAGTCAACTCTAAATAGCTTGAATTACCCTTATTGCCCATAACTTTCCTAATTAACCCGACACGGGGTCGATAATTAGCTCTTATCTAATTAGGTTCGGGGCAAAATCGTTTTGTTATGGTGAACTTGAGCTGCAAAAATCATCATTCACACGTCCTTTAATATGCACCGTGAAAACCCAAATCGGGCGTCCTAAGCAACTTTAGGACTCCTGTGGTGTGGTGAGATATGGACTACAAATGTACAATATAACTTGTCTTCCGAGAACCATCTCATCTAAGATCTTGTCTTCCGAGACTTCAGATAGCGCTTTTGGCTCCAACCCATCAATGTTTGGGGAGCAGAATACTTTTGGAATTGCAAGCGGTCCTTCCCATCCCTAGTGGACTTGGTATTGCCCTCCATTGTTCCTGAAGTAATTAGATGGTAAATATACACAGGCTATGTATGTATTCCATCTAATTACCTTAGGAAAAATGGAGGTATCGCATAGCTTAAAAAGTGTAGGATGGGAAAGACCGCTTGCAATTGCAAAGGTATTATGCTCCCTAGACGTAGATGGGTTGGAGCCAAAAGCGCTATCTGAAGTCTCGGAGGACAAGATCTTAGACGAGATGGTTCAACATGACTAGTTATATTGTACATTTGTAGTCCATATCTCACCATTGAGGCGCACCACCATGCCCTGTCAAAATAATTGTAAAACATGGAACAAAAATAATTAACTAGAGGTGGCTGGCTTCATGTTGGCAGCAACGGCGCAGTGGAAAGAGAGTGAAAGAGGGAGACATGAAAATAATGTCGCGGGAGAATGTACACAGTTATTTTGAAGTATTGAGGAAAAGTCTGTCTCTATAAGCTATATTAATAGAGCAGAATCACGCAAAGGCAAGCAATACGTCACTTAAAACCTATTCAAACTATTTGTTGTAAAAAAATTTAGTGACGGACGTAAACCCGTCGCTAAATTCTGGTTGCTAATTTTATTTCCAAAATTAGCGAGAAATAAAATTTTGGCACCGGAGGTGTGTCAACAACAAAGTTTCTGCAAACACACATCATGTGTCTGGGCGTAGGTGCTTGTCGATACGTCCTGATGCATGTAGATTTTCCTAAATCTAAAAGACTCTTTGTAGATGCTCCACTACCCGAAGCCGATGGAAAAAACTTAAGTGGGAGCACCACATAGTTCTGCCTTTATGCCTGTTTTGGGTGACCCAAGTCGTTTTCTGCAAAACACCAGTCTCTTTATGCAAAAGTGCTTGTCATATTCTGCCGATGCTCAAGTCATTTTTTTGCAAAAGTACATATGGGGGCCACAAGCTCTGCGTTTGCTTCGGTGGGACTCCTAAAAATTGAGCACCTTCCAGGAAGTAAGTACGATTTTGCTAAGACGAAAAATATCTTTGATGGATGCGGTTTTTCTAGCTACTTGTTGGTTGAAAAGCGTAGCATTTTGTCACCTCTCCATTAACCCAAAATAACTAATCGGCTCGATTAGACGTAGTTGTTGAGGCCGAAAATGATCCGATTCGGAGTACACTGTTCGATTTGTTTATCGAACAATCGTAGAAGAAAGGTTCTACACGGTTTCGGTGATACAAGTCGGTTTCTGCAGAAACGCAAGTATTTTATGCAATTTGCTTTGCAGAATCTGCTGATACTCAAGTCATTTTCTAAAGATGCAATACTAACTTCACCTATGGGAAGAGCTTTTAGCACCGTTAAGTTTTGCCTCATGAACACATCACAGGGAACAATACCACGTACATTGTGAACATCCATGGCAAAAAGTTAAGACGGATCCAAAAACATGATACACACTTTCATTGTGTGCGATGCGGGAACAAGCTTCAAGGCACCCAAATCTTGCTTCAGTGACACTAGCCCTTTCTTGATGAAGTGGCAGTAGATCTATGCGATTGCTCTTGTCGAAAGCTGTCGATACAATTTTTTTTGTTTTTCGCATTACACATGGCGGGCCACATTAACTCTCTTCATTGTGAAATCCATCCACGATTTGTGCAAACTCTATCATCTTGTGGGGCGAAGGATACCTTGATGAACATGTGCTTCTGCCACGTAAGCTTCATCTTGGAAGGTCGTAGCCCTCCCTACCTAGTTTCCAAAGGCTTATATTGTATATTTGCACACACTTTTGAGAAGTGTATATATTAGTTTTAAAATTGGAGCGACATACGTTATACATCTTTTGATATAAATAACCATAAGGAGTCCTAAATACCTTGCGATGTTACAAGGATGTTTTTTCGGTACGGTTGATCAATTAGCGACCACCATATGAAAGAAGACTTAGAATAACATTGTGAGAATTAGACGCTCACAAAGTTGCATATTCTTTGAGGTAGCTAAAGGTACCTTTCGAATGTTTAATTTGTTATAAGTTATGCTGCCAAAGTCTAACATGTTACGATTGAGGTGGAAGATGTCATAAATATAAGGATAAATGAGCTAAAATAGCCCATTATGGCATTAATCTATAACTCCAGTAAACAAATTATAATTGTCTCCCTAATGGTATTAGGGAGACTTCGGTGGTATATGTCACAGTACGACAGTTGTGGGGGTTGACACAAGATGACAATGATTGTGAACGTGACGGTGATAGTTGCTTTGATGGTGTTGGTAGCACTGTTAAGTGAGACTGAGATACCCTAGTAGTTCTGACAAGCGGTGGATACAGTGGTTTTGGCTGTCTAGTGACACTCGAGATCGTTGTTTTGGTGGTAATCGTAGCAATTGTTGCAACACTAAAGATGACAAGGTTGAGGGTATTGGTAACAGGTAAATAGTGGTGATTCTAAGGTGATTAGAGGTATCACATAGCTTTCCGAGCACCACATAGATTTGCCTCGCGTACACATGGCCCATACTCTAATTTACAGCATATACTGGTCATGATTCAACCACAATATGAAATGGTGAAGCCGAAAAAAAGAAATGACCTGCTCTCACTGTGTGAGAACAAAGCGGTGCTTCAAGACACACAAATATTGCATAAGTGGGTACCACATTGAGAGGTCAAATCGTTAGTGCAGCCACATGCTTTTAGGTGACACATGGAGAAGGCTAAGGTGATTTTAAGTACCTTTATGGGATGTGCTCGTCTAGTTTACGTGCGAATAATGGGGTCCCATGAACAACAAGGAAGCGGATATGTAGACGCAAACGAGGTGTGGTGACACCAGTTATTTTCTGCAAAAACACCAGTCGGTTTCTGCAAATGTGCTTGTCAGGTTGTGCGGATACGCAAGTCAATTTATACAGAACTTACGGGGCGGGGCGGAGCAAGAAAAACAATCTCGGTGGGACCACTAGATACGTGGGATGCCCTTACGAGAACCACGCAAACACATGCATGAAACGATCCTTGATTTTCAGTGCCTCTACAGCGACATGCATGAAACGATCCTTGATTTTCTCGTCACGGCATCCGTTACGGCAGCGGGGTCGGGGTAGGACCACCATGTAATGGTGGTTAGGGGCTGAGGGGTTGGGCGAAGGGGATGGAGGACCTTGCGGGTGCGGGTGGTGGCGGTGCTGTGTGCAGGGAGGAGACATCCGTGCGTGGAGGTGAGAGACAGAGTGCGGGTTGGTGGAGGACGTGTCTCTCGGATTGGGGGACAGTCTCGGTTGGAAGGAAATATGGGGGTCAAGGTAGGGTGAGGGTGACCGCAGCAGGGTAGGGGGTGGGGTAACTTGCGAGTGGGGGGGGTGGAGTGGGGTAGGCAGAATTTTGGAAGGAAGGGAAATAAAGTCGAGGGCCTGAAAAGAGGGGGAGAAGGGCTGGGTGGAGTGCACGAAGTGGGTTTATTGTGAGGAGGGGTATTTTGGGGAAGGGGAAAGAGGGGGTTTTAAAAAAACCCATTTTTTCCCAACCTTTCCCACCTTTCATGAATTTTCAAGTTTGGCCCCCTCTTTTCACAATTTCCCCAAAAAAATCCATCAACCCCAAATACTTAATTAGAAAACCCATGTTTTCATAATTTTCCCTTCCTAAAATTCTGATTATCTAACAAAAATATGAAGGATTGCATGCGAACAATAATCAAACATGATCACGTACAATATGAATTATAATTTCATTTCTATTTGATCCTGCCAATCATTTCTGGTCAAAATCAAGCAGTTAGATGTTCTCTCTATTCTTAGTAGTTTGCGCAGTGATTGGTTGCCGTCAGACTGGAGGTTGTCGTATGCTGATGGCAATATAGTTCTTGGAGAGGTGGTGGAAGCTTTTGAAGATGTTGGATGGTGACTTTAGGGAATCTGGGGGGTGGTAGTGGGTCGGGCTGTGTGGAGGGGTGTCGACACGTTGTTGCTGCTCGCCGATATCAATGAACCAGTCGCCGTCAGATTGAAGGCACCAGATTTGTGGGGGGTGTTAAAAGGTGGGGTATCGTGGTGTCTGTGTGGGTTGGTGGTTTGGGGGTGGGGAGTGGCCTAATGGGTGTATGTGGATCAGGGTGTCACTGTGTGTTTCGTATTTCTGTGTGTGTCTAAAGGTGTCGGGTGAGGATTATGAAGAATCTGGGGAGTGGTAGATTTTTTGGAGGGATATGAGCACTTGTAACAAACCTTTTTTTGCCTTTCATCTTGCTTTTTCCAATGAATGCATGGGGTTCCTCATCTGTTGCAGAAAACCAACACGGGCGGAATAATCAATATGGTCAACCACAAAAGAACAAGAATGAAGGAGAGAGATTGACTTAGGCGGGTTTGACACTCTTTTTTTTTCTTCTTTTTTTTTCAGTTTTGAAAATTGAAAAAAAAAAGTGCGTTTGATAATCATTTTTTTTCCTTCTCCAATTTAAAAAATCAGTTTTTAAACTGAAGAGTAAAAAAAAGAACTCCAGAAACTGGTTTTTTTTTTTTTCACTTTTGGTTTTTTTTTTAGACCACCACCACCACCCTCCCACCTCCTGCAGTCACCTCCGGCCGCCGGTGACTGCCAGCAGCCACCGCCGGCAGCCACCTTCGGCTGCCGGCGACTGTCCGCAGCCACCTCCGGCCGCCGGCACCTCCGCCGGCCCGTCGGCGACCACTGTCGGCAGCCACCAGCCATCGCCGGCCACCACCACCGCCACCGCAAACCACTCAAAAAATAAGTCAAAATAAAAAGGGTTACCAAACACCCAAAAAAAAAAAACTCAAAAAAAAAAAGGTTATCAAACACCCACTTATTTTTGTAAAAAAAATAAAATTAAGCTGCTCTTTAAAAACTGAAACAAAAAAAAAAGTTTTGTTAAATCAACCCTTAGCCTTTGCATTTAAATATCTTCAATCTTTTTTTTTTTTTTTGAGGTTAACTTAAAAGAACAAATTAGCTTTTAAACGGTGCAGAACAGAGAATCCGAGGAAGATAAGTTGTGGATCATGAAGGAGTACGATGGGTGAAGACTTTGCAAGATTGTGTACTTGCTGCATCAAGAAACTGAGGAGATGATGATGATGATGATGATGATGATGATAAGGTTAATTTTCATATGGTGTGGACTTGGAAATTTCCACCACTTTGATCTTCCTGTTGGTTTGCTCGCATTGTTGCCTTGGTTCTTTAGTTGCTTCCACAGATCGATAATAGGTCGTACAGCAAGAGGAATTAGGAAATTCTTGATCTAATTCACCCAAATTTCAATTACAGCATTTGGTTGATCTAACAACAAATGTACAAGTCTAACGAGAAACCAATCAACTGACAAAGAATGATCTACTAGACCAGGTGGAGTTAGTATTCACAGGGTTGATGCTACAGCCCGGATATTATAACTTAAAAAAGAGTATTGTCCAAATCAGCATCCCAAAACATTTTGGGACTTCTGCTCCCATTCCCGTCCAGCAGAAAATTTAGGTCTATGTCCCCTCCGAAGCTGCTAAACTCATGCAGTTCCGGCGGCGGTGGTGGTAGAGAAGCTTCTTCCTGGGGAATGGTGGCTGAAATCTCATTTCCGGTTGTGCCTAATGTTAGTGTTTTTTCAAAATATAGTGTCAAAGTGGTTCATTTTCTTTGTCAAAATGATGAAAGGAAGATGAAGAGGCAAAGAGGGAGGAATCCCACATAGAAGGGAATTGGAAAAGTAAGTGGGTATATAATAAAGAACTCCACTTACTTTAATACTTATGTGGTGTGCTAAGGTGTATGCATGTGCACCGAGTATGGTGCGAAGCACCATACGAGGAACGATCGCACGCACGCGCGCGCGCGCGCGTGGCAGTGGGCTGTGAGGCGCAATGTGGCGCTTTGATGGCGCACTTTGCACTTCGCACGTGCGCATCGTCGCGAGACGCAATTAGACGCCTTTAAGTTTTCGTGACGAACGAAAACTAGGCCGTCGGTGCAACGGATCGGGTCGGATCCGACCGTTAGCAGCTGAGTGGTTACACTTGCACTGGTTCAGGTTATGCCCGAACGGTTGCAGCTGGGTGGTTCCAGTTCGGGCCAGACCCACCTGTTGAGAGCTGGTTAGTTACCAGTCCAGATCTGGACCGTTAATCTTAACGGTTTCTAATCCGACGGTCCAGATTGCTTGGGTGCATGATGAAAGGGTATGACCCTTGATTAGCAACCACTAGTGCTTTAAATAGAGCACAATGGTCCGAAAATCTGACCATATAGATAAGCCTCTACTCTCTTCTCCTTTCTGCAGATCTTTTACAATAAGAAATTTCTGCAGAATTTCTTAGTTGTAAACCCGTTATCCAGTATTTCATACACTTTTCTGTGGAGTGAATATCGTGTGTGCAAGCGCTATTCACTAGTGCGCTTCGTTGTATCTTGGAGGGTATTTGCCTGTAACCCGCTGCACACCAATTTTAGGTGGGGGCAAATATAAACTTAAGGAGAGCGTTTTACAACGTGCCTCGAAGCCGATCCTCTTTCAGTCACAAAGCCATCTCATAAAAATCCAACAATCTTAGGTTTATATTCTGCAACAATGGCGTTCGTGACGTTGAAAGACATGGGCTCGGATTTCCACCGCTTGGAGCGTTTTGATGGTGGGGACTTCGTTCGTTGGCAAAGGAAGATGCACTTTTTACTAGTAACAGTGAAAGTGTACTATGTGATCGTGAATCCAAGACCTCCGGAACCCGGTGAAAATGAGGAAGAAAGTGTTGCGAAGACACGTGAAAGATTGAGGTGGGATCAAGACGATGAGATATGTCGAGGACATATTCTGAATGGCATGTCCAACACGCTATTCGATGCCTATCATACTGTCAAGACCGCTAAGGAACTTTGGAACCAATTGGAGCGTCGCTACATCACCGAGGATGCCACCAGTAAAAGGTTCATCGTTTCCAAATTTTTTGATTACAAAATGGTTGATGGTAGGTCGGTTATGGAACAGTTTAATGAGATTAAAAGTATTCTTGATCGTTATTCCCAACACAAGTTAGCCTTGGATGAGTTTATCGTGGTTACGTCTATCATTGATAAATTGCCTCCTTCTTGGAAGAATTTTAGGAACAACCTTAAGCATCGCAAGGAAGACATCAACCTTGACGAGTTGGGTACTCATCTTCGGATTGAGGAAGACTTGCGCAAGGAAGAAAAGTCTAAAAGCGAGGGTGTTTCTAAAATCTTGGCCGTGGAAGAAGGAGAATCATCCAAGAAGAACTCCCGTGAGAACAAGAAAAAGGAAGCTTCAAGGAAATGACGACGACGACAAGGACAAGAAGAAAAAACACAAAGGAAAGTGTTTTCACTGTGGCAAACCAGGGCACTATAAGCGTGATTGCCGTGCCTTGAAGAAACAAAAAAAGGCGACCGAAAATAATTTAGTCGCGGTAATCAGTGAGGCAAATGTCCTTGAAGATGACGACGCATGGTGGATAGACTCGGGTGCGACAAAGCATGTGTGCAAGGACAAGAGGTTTTTTACAACCTATGAACCGGTAAAGGATGGAAGCCTTCTTTACATGGAAAACTCGTCAATTGTACAAATTGTGGGCAAAGGAAATGTCGAGCTCGAGTTTACATCCGGAAAAGTTGTCACCCTTACCAATGTTTGTTATGTGCCCGAAATTAGGAAGAATTTAGTTTCGGGTTGTATGCTTAACAAGTTTGGTTTCAAACTTGTTTTTGAAGCTGATAAGTTTGTACTCTCTAAGGGAGGGATTTTTGTGGGAAAGGGATATCTTTGTGAGGGATTGTTTAAACTTAATATTAATAATAAGAATATTATTTCTGCTTATATTATTGAGTCACAATCTTTTCTTTGGCATAATCGTTTAGGACATGTTAATACTAGAAAAATTGATGACATGATTAAATTAAATCTTTTGCCTAGTATGCATGTAGATAAAGGATTTTGCAAGACATGTATGCTCACTAAAATCACTAGAGCTCCTTTTCCAAATGGACAAAGAGAGTCTAAGATTTTAGATTTAATACATAGTGATTTAGGAGATTTTCACTCCTCTCCTTCATTAGGAGGAAACTCATATTATGTGACCTTCATTGATAATTATTCTAGGTATTGCTATGTTTATTTATTGCATAATAAAAGTGATGCCATGCCTAGTTTTGTCACATATAAAAATGAAGTAGAAAATTTTTGTGATGCCAAAATAAAAATACTTAGAACCGATAGGGGAGGAGAGTACTATGAGCCACCATTTTTTGAAGAAAATGGCATAGTGCATGAACTCTCTGCACCGTATACACCACAACAGAACCGTGTAGCGGAAAGAAAGAATCGGACATTAGTCGAAATGGTTAATGCCATGCTCTCCAACTCGGGTCTAGGAAAAGGATTTTGGGGGAAAGCTTTATTAACAGCTTGCTACATATTAAATAGAGTTCCAACTAAAGGGAATAACGTTACTCCTTACGAGTTATGGAAGAAAAGGAAGCCTAATCTGAATTATTTTAAAGTTTGGGGTTGTAGGGCCGTTGTAAGAGTTCCGGAACCAAAAAGGAAGAAATTGGGTGAAAGAGGCATTGAATGTATTTTCATTGGTTATGCTTTACACAGTAAAGCATATAGGTTCATGGTAGTGGAACAAAATGATTATTATTCTAAAAACACTATCATTGAATCTAGAGATGCCATCTTTGACGAAAGTAGGTTCCAATCACTTCCTAAGCAAGTTGAGCAAAAGGAAGGTCAACGTGATGTTGAGGAAAACCATGAAAATGAAGTGGAACCTAGAAGGAGCAAACGAATGAGAATTGCTAAAACCTATGGACCCGATTCCTACATGTATTTGGTAGAAGGAACTAGGACGGCAATACAAAACTCCATACCGATTGTTTTAAATGTGGAATCTGACCCTAGGACTTATGAAGAGGCCATGAGGTCTCAAGATTCTTCTTTTTGGAAGGAAGCAATAAATGAAGAGATTGATTCAATCATGGAAAATGGAACATGGAAATTGGTGGATTTACCACCTGGTTCTAAACCCATTGGTTGTAAATGGATCTTCAAGAAAAAGTTAAGGGTTGATGGATCGATTGAAAATTTTAAGGCAAGGTTAGTGGCTAAGGGTTTTTCCCAAAAGGAAGGTGTTGATTATTTTGACACTTATGCACCAGTTGCAAGGATAGCCACTATTAGGGTGCTTATTGCACTAGCTTCCATCCATAAGCTAGTTATTCATCAAATGGATGTTAAAACGGCATTCTTAAATGGTGAATTAGATGAGGAGGTATACATGCAACAACAGGAAGGGTTTGTTGTACGTGGGCAAGAAAATAAAGTTTGTAAGTTGATTAAGTCATTGTATGGACTTAAGCAAGCCCCTAAGCAGTGGCATCAAAAGTTTGATCAAATTGTGATGTCTAATGGTTTTAAAATACATGAATCGGATAAGTGTGTGTACAGTAAGTTCGATGGCGGTAAGGGAGTTATCATTTGCTTATACGTAGATGATATGCTCATTTTTGGTACTGACTTGGAACAAGTTGTAAAGACAAAGAAATTCTTATCCAATAAATTTGAAATGAAAGACATGGGTGTTGCTGACGTGATTTTAGGAATTAAAATCATAAGGAATAATGGTTGCATAACCTTGTCACAGTCTCATTATATTGAGAAGGTGTTAAAAAGGTTTGACCATTTGGATAGCACACCAGTTAGTACTCCGTTCGATGAGAGTATTAAGTTGTCTCCTAATGATGGTAGAGCTGTGAGATAACTAGAATATGCGAGTGCAATAGGCTGTTTAATGTATGCCATGACTTGTACTAGACCGGATATTGCTTATGCAGTAGGAAAACTTGGTAGATATACTAGTTGTCCTAGTAATATGCATTGGAATGCAATATATAGGGTCTTTAAGTACCTTAAAAGAACCATGGAGTTCGGCATATGTTATAATGGGTATCCTTCTGTTTTGGAAGGATACACAGATGCCAGTTGGATTACGAATCGGGAGGATTATGCTTCCACAAGTGGATGGATTTTCACATTCGGTGGGGGAGCAATATCCTGGGGTTCGAAGAAACAGACTTGCATTACTGATTCTACCATGGCAGCAGAGTTTATTGCTTTAGCTGCAGGGGGCAAGGAGGCAGAATGGCTAAGGAATTTACTTTTAGAGGTTCCTTTATGGCCTAAGCCTTTGGCTCCGATATCGATAAGGTGTGATAGTCAATCAACTCTATCACGAGCATGTAGCGAAGTGTATAATGGAAAGTCTAGACATATTGGTCTTAGACATAGCTACGTGAGGCAGTTGATTACCGAAGGTGTAATCACATTGGAATATGTGAGGTCATTGGAAAATTTAGCGGATCCGTTAACTAAAGGGCTTCCAAGGGAAATGATTATTAGGACCTCACGAGGGATGGGACTCAAGCCCATGTCAAGGATCAGCAATGATGGAAATCTCGACTTAACGCTTGCTAACACCAAGTCTTGAGTTCAACGAGTCAAAAGTACATTATGATGGTGATTGCAAGCACAAATTTAGTCATCCCAAGGTAATGTGCTTGGTAACCGTAATGAAGAACTAGGGTGAGTATTATAGTCTTAATAGGTCTATAAAAGGATCATTCTTTGAAGTGTTAGTTACGGTACACTCTTGATAGACCTGACTAGTGAGTGTGAAGTGGGGCCGCTTCTGTCGAGTTTAAGGGGCTTAACTCTAGAGCACTCATGAAAAACAAGATACAAATTACATGGCCATTTATTGTATAAGCAGTTTTCTGGATTTGTGTATGGATAGGAGTTTCATGTGTGATATGTGACCGGCTAGTCAACAAGGATAGGTGGTTCAAAGTTTATCTACCACACTTTTTCAGATTGGTCTTGTTATGTAATCACTAAGTGAAGATTCAAGTCGTAAGACATCTTCATTTATGCATGTACTTCACTGGATAATAAGATCTGGTTTTTTGTTTTGTTTTTATTTTATATTTTGTAAAATGGTGGGGATTGTTAGTGTTTTTTCAAAATATAGTGTCAAAGTGGTTCATTTTCTTTGTCAAAATGATGAAAGGAAGATGAAGAGGCAAAGAGGGAGGAATCCCACATAGAAGGGAATTGGAAAAGTAAGTGGGTATATAATAAAGAACTCCACTTACTTTAATACTTATGTGGTGTGCTAAGGTGTATGCATGTGCACCGAGTATGGTGCGAAGCACCATACGAGGAACGATCGCACGCACGCGCGCGCGCGCGCGTGGCAGTGGGCTGTGAGGCGCAATGTGGCGCTTTGATGGCGCACTTTGCACTTCGCACGTGCGCATCGTCGCGAGACGCAATTAGACGCCTTTAAGTTTTCGTGACGAACGAAAACTAGGCCGTCGGTGCAACGGATCGGGTCGGATCCGACCGTTAGCAGCTGAGTGGTTACACTTGCACTGGTTCAGGTTATGCCCGAACGGTTGCAGCTGGGTGGTTCCAGTTCGGGCCAGACCCACCTGTTGAGAGCTGGTTAGTTACCAGTCCAGATCTGGACCGTTAATCTTAACGGTTTCTAATCCGACGGTCCAGATTGCTTGGGTGCATGATGAAAGGGTATGACCCTTGATTAGCAACCACTAGTGCTTTAAATAGAGCACAATGGTCCGAAAATCTGACCATATAGATAAGCCTCTACTCTCTTCTCCTTTCTGCAGATCTTTTACAATAAGAAATTTCTGCAGAATTTCTTAGTTGTAAACCCGTTATCCAGTATTTCATACACTTTTCTGTGGAGTGAATATCGTGTGTGCAAGCGCTATTCACTAGTGCGCTTCGTTGTATCTTGGAGGGTATTTGCCTGTAACCCGCTGCACACCAATTTTAGGTGGGGGCAAATATAAACTTAAGGAGAGCGTTTTACAACGTGCCTCGAAGCCGATCCTCTTTCAGTCACAAAGCCATCTCATAAAAATCCAACAATCTTAGGTTTATATTCTGCAACAATGGCGTTCGTGACGTTGAAAGACATGGGCTCGGATTTCCACCGCTTGGAGCGTTTTGATGGTGGGGACTTCGTTCGTTGGCAAAGGAAGATGCACTTTTTACTAGTAACAGTGAAAGTGTACTATGTGATCGTGAATCCAAGACCTCCGGAACCCAGTGAAAATGAGGAAGAAAGTGTTGCGAAGACACGTGAAAGATTGAGGTGGGATCAAGACGATGAGATATGTCGAGGACATATTCTGAATGGCATGTCCAACACGCTATTCGATGCCTATCATACTGTCAAGACCGCTAAGGAACTTTGGAACCAATTGGAGCGTCGCTACATCACCGAGGATGCCACCAGTAAAAGGTTCATCGTTTCCAAATTTTTTGATTACAAAATGGTTGATGGTAGGTCGGTTATGGAACAGTTTAATGAGATTAAAAGTATTCTTGATCGTTATTCCCAACACAAGTTAGCCTTGGATGAGTTTATCGTGGTTACGTCTATCATTGATAAATTGCCTCCTTCTTGGAAGAATTTTAGGAACAACCTTAAGCATCGCAAGGAAGACATCAACCTTGACGAGTTGGGTACTCATCTTCGGATTGAGGAAGACTTGCGCAAGGAAGAAAAGTCTAAAAGCGAGGGTGTTTCTAAAATCTTGGCCGTGGAAGAAGGAGAATCATCCAAGAAGAACTCCCGTGAGAACAAGAAAAAGGAAGCTTCAAGGAAATGACGACGACGACAAGGACAAGAAGAAAAAACACAAAGGAAAGTGTTTTCACTGTGGCAAACCAGGGCACTATAAGCGTGATTGCCGTGCCTTGAAGAAACAAAAAAAGGCGACCGAAAATAATTTAGTCGCGGTAATCAGTGAGGCAAATGTCCTTGAAGATGACGACGCATGGTGGATAGACTCGGGTGCGACAAAGCATGTGTGCAAGGACAAGAGGTTTTTTACAACCTATGAACCGGTAAAGGATGGAAGCCTTCTTTACATGGAAAACTCGTCAATTGTACAAATTGTGGGCAAAGGAAATGTCGAGCTCGAGTTTACATCCGGAAAAGTTGTCACCCTTACCAATGTTTGTTATGTGCCCGAAATTAGGAAGAATTTAGTTTCGGGTTGTATGCTTAACAAGTTTGGTTTCAAACTTGTTTTTGAAGCTGATAAGTTTGTACTCTCTAAGGGAGGGATTTTTGTGGGAAAGGGATATCTTTGTGAGGGATTGTTTAAACTTAATATTAATAATAAGAATATTATTTCTGCTTATATTATTGAGTCACAATCTTTTCTTTGGCATAATCGTTTAGGACATGTTAATACTAGAAAAATTGATGACATGATTAAATTAAATCTTTTGCCTAGTATGCATGTAGATAAAGGATTTTGCAAGACATGTATGCTCACTAAAATCACTAGAGCTCCTTTTCCAAATGGACAAAGAGAGTCTAAGATTTTAGATTTAATACATAGTGATTTAGGAGATTTTCACTCCTCTCCTTCATTAGGAGGAAACTCATATTATGTGACCTTCATTGATAATTATTCTAGGTATTGCTATGTTTATTTATTGCATAATAAAAGTGATGCCATGCCTAGTTTTGTCACATATAAAAATGAAGTAGAAAATTTTTGTGATGCCAAAATAAAAATACTTAGAACCGATAGGGGAGGAGAGTACTATGAGCCACCATTTTTTGAAGAAAATGGCATAGTGCATGAACTCTCTGCACCGTATACACCACAACAGAACCGTGTAGCGGAAAGAAAGAATCGGACATTAGTCGAAATGGTTAATGCCATGCTCTCCAACTCGGGTCTAGGAAAAGGATTTTGGGGGAAAGCTTTATTAACAGCTTGCTACATATTAAATAGAGTTCCAACTAAAGGGAATAACGTTACTCCTTACGAGTTATGGAAGAAAAGGAAGCCTAATCTGAATTATTTTAAAGTTTGGGGTTGTAGGGCCGTTGTAAGAGTTCCGGAACCAAAAAGGAAGAAATTGGGTGAAAGAGGCATTGAATGTATTTTCATTGGTTATGCTTTACACAGTAAAGCATATAGGTTCATGGTAGTGGAACAAAATGATTATTATTCTAAAAACACTATCATTGAATCTAGAGATGCCATCTTTGACGAAAGTAGGTTCCAATCACTTCCTAAGCAAGTTGAGCAAAAGGAAGGTCAACGTGATGTTGAGGAAAACCATGAAAATGAAGTGGAACCTAGAAGGAGCAAACGAATGAGAATTGCTAAAACCTATGGACCCGATTCCTACATGTATTTGGTAGAAGGAACTAGGACGGCAATACAAAACTCCATACCGATTGTTTTAAATGTGGAATCTGACCCTAGGACTTATGAAGAGGCCATGAGGTCTCAAGATTCTTCTTTTTGGAAGGAAGCAATAAATGAAGAGATTGATTCAATCATGGAAAATGGAACATGGAAATTGGTGGATTTACCACCTGGTTCTAAACCCATTGGTTGTAAATGGATCTTCAAGAAAAAGTTAAGGGTTGATGGATCGATTGAAAATTTTAAGGCAAGGTTAGTGGCTAAGGGTTTTTCCCAAAAGGAAGGTGTTGATTATTTTGACACTTATGCACCAGTTGCAAGGATAGCCACTATTAGGGTGCTTATTGCACTAGCTTCCATCCATAAGCTAGTTATTCATCAAATGGATGTTAAAACGGCATTCTTAAATGGTGAATTAGATGAGGAGGTATACATGCAACAACAGGAAGGGTTTGTTGTACGTGGGCAAGAAAATAAAGTTTGTAAGTTGATTAAGTCATTGTATGGACTTAAGCAAGCCCCTAAGCAGTGGCATCAAAAGTTTGATCAAATTGTGATGTCTAATGGTTTTAAAATACATGAATCGGATAAGTGTGTGTACAGTAAGTTCGATGGCGGTAAGGGAGTTATCATTTGCTTATACGTAGATGATATGCTCATTTTTGGTACTGACTTGGAACAAGTTGTAAAGACAAAGAAATTCTTATCCAATAAATTTGAAATGAAAGACATGGGTGTTGCTGACGTGATTTTAGGAATTAAAATCATAAGGAATAATGGTTGCATAACCTTGTCACAGTCTCATTATATTGAGAAGGTGTTAAAAAGGTTTGACCATTTGGATAGCACACCAGTTAGTACTCCGTTCGATGAGAGTATTAAGTTGTCTCCTAATGATGGTAGAGCTGTGAGATAACTAGAATATGCGAGTGCAATAGGCTGTTTAATGTATGCCATGACTTGTACTAGACCGGATATTGCTTATGCAGTAGGAAAACTTGGTAGATATACTAGTTGTCCTAGTAATATGCATTGGAATGCAATATATAGGGTCTTTAAGTACCTTAAAAGAACCATGGAGTTCGGCATATGTTATAATGGGTATCCTTCTGTTTTGGAAGGATACACAGATGCCAGTTGGATTACGAATCGGGAGGATTATGCTTCCACAAGTGGATGGATTTTCACATTCGGTGGGGGAGCAATATCCTGGGGTTCGAAGAAACAGACTTGCATTACTGATTCTACCATGGCAGCAGAGTTTATTGCTTTAGCTGCAGGGGGCAAGGAGGCAGAATGGCTAAGGAATTTACTTTTAGAGGTTCCTTTATGGCCTAAGCCTTTGGCTCCGATATCGATAAGGTGTGATAGTCAATCAACTCTATCACGAGCATGTAGCGAAGTGTATAATGGAAAGTCTAGACATATTGGTCTTAGACATAGCTACGTGAGGCAGTTGATTACCGAAGGTGTAATCACATTGGAATATGTGAGGTCATTGGAAAATTTAGCGGATCCGTTAACTAAAGGGCTTCCAAGGGAAATGATTATTAGGACCTCACGAGGGATGGGACTCAAGCCCATGTCAAGGATCAGCAATGATGGAAATCTCGACTTAACGCTTGCTAACACCAAGTCTTGAGTTCAACGAGTCAAAAGTACATTATGATGGTGATTGCAAGCACAAATTTAGTCATCCCAAGGTAATGTGCTTGGTAACCGTAATGAAGAACTAGGGTGAGTATTATAGTCTTAATAGGTCTATAAAAGGATCATTCTTTGAAGTGTTAGTTACGGTACACTCTTGATAGACCTGACTAGTGAGTGTGAAGTGGGGCCGCTTCTGTCGAGTTTAAGGGGCTTAACTCTAGAGCACTCATGAAAAACAAGATACAAATTACATGGCCATTTATTGTATAAGCAGTTTTCTGGATTTGTGTATGGATAGGAGTTTCATGTGTGATATGTGACCGGCTAGTCAACAAGGATAGGTGGTTCAAAGTTTATCTACCACACTTTTTCAGATTGGTCTTGTTATGTAATCACTAAGTGAAGATTCAAGTCGTAAGACATCTTCATTTATGCATGTACTTCACTGGATAATAAGATCTGGTTTTTTGTTTTGTTTTTATTTTATATTTTGTAAAATGGTGGGGATTGTTAGTGTTTTTTCAAAATATAGTGTCAAAGTGGTTCATTTTCTTTGTCAAAATGATGAAAGGAAGATGAAGAGGCAAAGAGGGAGGAATCCCACATAGAAGGGAATTGGAAAAGTAAGTGGGTATATAATAAAGAACTCCACTTACTTTAATACTTATGTGGTGTGCTAAGGTGTATGCATGTGCACCGAGTATGGTGCGAAGCACCATACGAGGAACGATCGCACGCACGCGCGCGCGCGCGCGTGGCAGTGGGCTGTGAGGCGCAATGTGGCGCTTTGATGGCGCACTTTGCACTTCGCACGTGCGCATCGTCGCGAGACGCAATTAGACGCCTTTAAGTTTTCGTGACGAACGAAAACTAGGCCGTCGGTGCAACGGATCGGGTCGGATCCGACCGTTAGCAGCTGAGTGGTTACACTTGCACTGGTTCAGGTTATGCCCGAACGGTTGCAGCTGGGTGGTTCCAGTTCGGGCCAGACCCACCTGTTGAGAGCTGGTTAGTTACCAGTCCAGATCTGGACCGTTAATCTTAACGGTTTCTAATCCGACGGTCCAGATTGCTTGGGTGCATGATGAAAGGGTATGACCCTTGATTAGCAACCACTAGTGCTTTAAATAGAGCACAATGGTCCGAAAATCTGACCATATAGATAAGCCTCTACTCTCTTCTCCTTTCTGCAGATCTTTTACAATAAGAAATTTCTGCAGAATTTCTTAGTTGTAAACCCGTTATCCAGTATTTCATACACTTTTCTGTGGAGTGAATATCGTGTGTGCAAGCGCTATTCACTAGTGCGCTTCGTTGTATCTTGGAGGGTATTTGCCTGTAACCCGCTGCACACCAATTTTAGGTGGGGGCAAATATAAACTTAAGGAGAGCGTTTTACAACGTGCCTCGAAGCCGATCCTCTTTCAGTCACAAAGCCATCTCATAAAAATCCAACAATCTTAGGTTTATATTCTGCAACAATGGCGTTCGTGACGTTGAAAGACATGGGCTCGGATTTCCACCGCTTGGAGCGTTTTGATGGTGGGGACTTCGTTCGTTGGCAAAGGAAGATGCACTTTTTACTAGTAACAGTGAAAGTGTACTATGTGATCGTGAATCCAAGACCTCCGGAACCCGGTGAAAATGAGGAAGAAAGTGTTGCGAAGACACGTGAAAGATTGAGGTGGGATCAAGACGATGAGATATGTCGAGGACATATTCTGAATGGCATGTCCAACACGCTATTCGATGCCTATCATACTGTCAAGACCGCTAAGGAACTTTGGAACCAATTGGAGCGTCGCTACATCACCGAGGATGCCACCAGTAAAAGGTTCATCGTTTCCAAATTTTTTGATTACAAAATGGTTGATGGTAGGTCGGTTATGGAACAGTTTAATGAGATTAAAAGTATTCTTGATCGTTATTCCCAACACAAGTTAGCCTTGGATGAGTTTATCGTGGTTACGTCTATCATTGATAAATTGCCTCCTTCTTGGAAGAATTTTAGGAACAACCTTAAGCATCGCAAGGAAGACATCAACCTTGACGAGTTGGGTACTCATCTTCGGATTGAGGAAGACTTGCGCAAGGAAGAAAAGTCTAAAAGCGAGGGTGTTTCTAAAATCTTGGCCGTGGAAGAAGGAGAATCATCCAAGAAGAACTCCCGTGAGAACAAGAAAAAGGAAGCTTCAAGGAAATGACGACGACGACAAGGACAAGAAGAAAAAACACAAAGGAAAGTGTTTTCACTGTGGCAAACCAGGGCACTATAAGCGTGATTGCCGTGCCTTGAAGAAACAAAAAAAGGCGACCGAAAATAATTTAGTCGCGGTAATCAGTGAGGCAAATGTCCTTGAAGATGACGACGCATGGTGGATAGACTCGGGTGCGACAAAGCATGTGTGCAAGGACAAGAGGTTTTTTACAACCTATGAACCGGTAAAGGATGGAAGCCTTCTTTACATGGAAAACTCGTCAATTGTACAAATTGTGGGCAAAGGAAATGTCGAGCTCGAGTTTACATCCGGAAAAGTTGTCACCCTTACCAATGTTTGTTATGTGCCCGAAATTAGGAAGAATTTAGTTTCGGGTTGTATGCTTAACAAGTTTGGTTTCAAACTTGTTTTTGAAGCTGATAAGTTTGTACTCTCTAAGGGAGGGATTTTTGTGGGAAAGGGATATCTTTGTGAGGGATTGTTTAAACTTAATATTAATAATAAGAATATTATTTCTGCTTATATTATTGAGTCACAATCTTTTCTTTGGCATAATCGTTTAGGACATGTTAATACTAGAAAAATTGATGACATGATTAAATTAAATCTTTTGCCTAGTATGCATGTAGATAAAGGATTTTGCAAGACATGTATGCTCACTAAAATCACTAGAGCTCCTTTTCCAAATGGACAAAGAGAGTCTAAGATTTTAGATTTAATACATAGTGATTTAGGAGATTTTCACTCCTCTCCTTCATTAGGAGGAAACTCATATTATGTGACCTTCATTGATAATTATTCTAGGTATTGCTATGTTTATTTATTGCATAATAAAAGTGATGCCATGCCTAGTTTTGTCACATATAAAAATGAAGTAGAAAATTTTTGTGATGCCAAAATAAAAATACTTAGAACCGATAGGGGAGGAGAGTACTATGAGCCACCATTTTTTGAAGAAAATGGCATAGTGCATGAACTCTCTGCACCGTATACACCACAACAGAACCGTGTAGCGGAAAGAAAGAATCGGACATTAGTCGAAATGGTTAATGCCATGCTCTCCAACTCGGGTCTAGGAAAAGGATTTTGGGGGAAAGCTTTATTAACAGCTTGCTACATATTAAATAGAGTTCCAACTAAAGGGAATAACGTTACTCCTTACGAGTTATGGAAGAAAAGGAAGCCTAATCTGAATTATTTTAAAGTTTGGGGTTGTAGGGCCGTTGTAAGAGTTCCGGAACCAAAAAGGAAGAAATTGGGTGAAAGAGGCATTGAATGTATTTTCATTGGTTATGCTTTACACAGTAAAGCATATAGGTTCATGGTAGTGGAACAAAATGATTATTATTCTAAAAACACTATCATTGAATCTAGAGATGCCATCTTTGACGAAAGTAGGTTCCAATCACTTCCTAAGCAAGTTGAGCAAAAGGAAGGTCAACGTGATGTTGAGGAAAACCATGAAAATGAAGTGGAACCTAGAAGGAGCAAACGAATGAGAATTGCTAAAACCTATGGACCCGATTCCTACATGTATTTGGTAGAAGGAACTAGGACGGCAATACAAAACTCCATACCGATTGTTTTAAATGTGGAATCTGACCCTAGGACTTATGAAGAGGCCATGAGGTCTCAAGATTCTTCTTTTTGGAAGGAAGCAATAAATGAAGAGATTGATTCAATCATGGAAAATGGAACATGGAAATTGGTGGATTTACCACCTGGTTCTAAACCCATTGGTTGTAAATGGATCTTCAAGAAAAAGTTAAGGGTTGATGGATCGATTGAAAATTTTAAGGCAAGGTTAGTGGCTAAGGGTTTTTCCCAAAAGGAAGGTGTTGATTATTTTGACACTTATGCACCAGTTGCAAGGATAGCCACTATTAGGGTGCTTATTGCACTAGCTTCCATCCATAAGCTAGTTATTCATCAAATGGATGTTAAAACGGCATTCTTAAATGGTGAATTAGATGAGGAGGTATACATGCAACAACAGGAAGGGTTTGTTGTACGTGGGCAAGAAAATAAA